>APFE030395562.1:43340-156420 GCA_000404065.3 Pinus taeda | reverse complement strand
GAACAAAAAATGAAGTACATGATCACAAGCAAGGAGAAACCAATAAATCATCCAATTAACTATGTACATACAGATTTAGAGTCTTTTGTTTTGTATTCAGATCATTTAAATGATATAGATAGTCAGTTAGTAGAGGCAGATGATATTCTGGAAATAATAGAAAATTCCAGAGAAGTTTTGAAGAAAGAAGAACAAGAACAATAGAACACCATTGAGCAATCAGCTGAAAGCAATGGACAGCAAGCAGACAAGGCACAACAAAAAGATTTCCAACACTTGCAAGAGGAGGAAGAAGGTTTGTGGACCATGGATTTCAATGGAGCAGTGGGAAATGATGGCGTTGGGATTGGAATTTGGGTACGTAGTCCTTTCTCCGCCCCAAACAAAGTCCCCAGTAACATGTGGGTATGCTCTTACAAGTTGGCTTTTGAGTGTTCAAATAATGAAGCTGAGTATGAAGCTTTGATTGCTGGCATAAAGATTCTAAGAAAGCTAAATGCTAAGAGGATTTCAGTATATGGCGACTCCGAATTGGTTATCAAGCAGGTTAGAGGCGAATATCAAGCAAAGCATCCTAGGATGCGGGCCTATCGTAATGCAGTCCTAGACATTTTAAAATTATTTTCAGAATACACCTTGATATGTGTGCCTCGTATACAAAATAGTATTGTTGAAGCTCTTGCCAAGGCAGCAAGTAGTTTGAAGATCCCAATGAACTCTAGCAACAAATTCGAAATTCATGTCAAGCATCATCCAACTGTTTCAGACAATCAGAGATATTGGCAAGTGTTCTAAGATGATGAGGAGATTGATGATTTTCTGCAAAACAAAGGCAAGTTCAAAGAGACCTCAATTGATGAAGAAAATGATGATGGTAAAGGTAATGGTATAGATGAGGTACAAATTAATGAAACGGATGTGTTGCAGCTGAAGAATAACATTATTCCCAAAGGCTTGATACCTCTAGAAGAACTCCTTGATCAAGATGATGTAGCCCGCAAGCCAACATTGCAGCCAACAGAGAAGGGTGTGGAAGAGGTCAATATTGGAACAACTGCAGATCCTAAATTGGTAAAATTGTCCAAAGCATTGCCGCCAAAGATCAAGGACAAATATATCAGTTTGATGTCTTCATTTGCAGATGTGTTTGCTTTGGACTATTCCGACTTAAAGACATATGATACTAATATAATTCAGCACGCTATACCCATCAAGCCCAATCAAAAACCATTCAGACAGAAGTTGAGAAGGCTAAATCCAAAGTTGTTGCCATCTATTGAAAAGGAGATCAACAGGTTGTACAAATAAGGGATCATTGTGCCAATCAGATTTTCAGATTGGATCTCTAACTTGTTGCCCGTAAGGAAGAAGACAGGTGAGATTCGTTTATGCATTAATTTCAGAAATCTCAACAAAGTTTCATTGAAGGACAACTATCCACTGCCCAAAATGGACCATATACTTCAGCGAGTAGTGGGAGCATCTCGTACGTCACTGCTTGATGGTTATTCCGGATATAACCAAGTTTTTGTCCATGAAGATGACCGAGACAAGACAGTGTTCGCCACTCCATCGGGAACCTTTCATTATGCTAAAATGCCTTTCGGTTTGAAGAATACGGGTGCCACATTTCAGCGGGCAATGGACTTGGCTTTTGCAAATGAGAAGGATGTCTTTTTGGTGGTGTATTTGGATGATTTGACGGTGTTTTCTAAATCTGATGAAGAGCACATGTACCATCTTAAAACCGTCTTCCTAAAGTGCAGAAAATATGGCTTGTCACTGAATCCAAAGAAGAGCTTGTTTGCCATGGAAGAAGGCAAACTACTCAGGCACATTATCTCAAAGGATGGCATCCGCATTGACCCAACACATGTGCAAGCAATTCAGCAAATTGATCTGCCTCAGAATAAAAAGGAGATACAATCATTCAATGGTAAGATGAATTTCCTATGCCACTTTGTACCCAATCTTGTTGAGCACCTAAGAGAGATGACAAACATGCTTAAGAAGGACAACCAAGTGAAATGAACCGAAGAGGCTATAAAATCTTTCAATTTGGTCAAATTGGCTCTTTCCTCAACTCCAGTTCTAGTCAGCCTAGACTACACTCAGGATTTCATATTGTTTTCATTTTCTTCGGAGCATACTATGGCAGTGGTGTTATTGCAGAAGAGAGATGATCATGAAAAACCCATTGCATTTTTCAGCAGAGCTATAAGAGACGCAACCTTAAAGTACAACATCATTAAGAAGCAAGCCCTTGCACTTGTGAAGGCATTGAAATATTTCCGAGTGTATATTCTACATTCTCACATTCTGGCCTATGTTCCTAACGCTGCTGTAAAAGATGTTGTAGTGCAGACCAATTCGAAAGGAAGAAGAGGCAAGTGGATTGCAGCCTTGCTAGAATATGACGTGGAAATAAAGCCCACAAAGTTGGTGAAAGGACAGGGATTGGCGAAGCTAATGGCTGAATCAAACTTGCATGCCTTGGACATAAATCTGATCGCTGCTATGTCCGATGAGAATGAGGAAGAATTGCCAATTCAGGTATCTGAAATGTTTGCTCTTTCTCCATGGTATTCAGATATCATATATGTGCTCAAAAATTTATCACCACTGCTCGGCATGACTAGAAACAAAGCGAGAACACTCAAGTTGAATGTTGCCAAGTTTTGCATTCTTAATTCTACACTGCATTGGAAATATCCCAGTGGCGTCTTGTTAAATTGTTTGGTGGAAAAGGAAGCAAAGAAATTCATGGAGGACTACCACCAAGGAGACTGTGGTGGTCACCTTTTTTGGAAGTCAGCAGCAAACAAAATTTTGAGAGCAGGGTACTATTGGCCGACATTGTTTACTGATGTATATAAGATGATCAAGCACTATCATAAGTGTCAAATTTTCGAAGGAAAGCGGAAGTTACAGCCTCTACCATAGAGGTGAGTGCCCCTTTCCAGCAATGGGGATTGGATTTCATTGGCGAAATTCATCCCACTTCTTCCGGATAGCATAGATGGATCCTCACAACCACAAATTACTTCACAAAATGGATTGAAGTGATTCCCACCATACAAGCTACAGATGCGGTAATCATTTCATTCCTTGAAAATAACATCTTGTCTCGCTTTGGTTGTCCAAATAAGCTAATCACTGATAACGTAGCAGCTTTCAAATCAAAAAGGATGGTAGAGTTTTGTCATAAATATCACATCATTTTGGGCCACTCAACTACCTATCATCCACAAGGCAATGGATTGGCAGAATCTTCAAACAAATCGTTGGTCAACATAATCAAGAAGCTGCTGGAAATAAATAAGAAGAGTTGGCATAAGAGGTTAGTTAATGCACTATGGGCAGATCGGGTCAGTCAAAAGAAATCCATAGTTACATCACCATTTGAGCTTGTTTATGGAGTTGATACAGTGTTTCCTTCCTCTCTCGTTGCCCCGATTGTCAAACTTCTTCAGGAGGCCAGCAGTGAAGAAGATCCCATGCAGAGAAGGTTGAATCAAATGGTCCACTTGCAGCAGACCAGAGAAGAAGTTTTCAAGAACACATCCAAATTGTAAGAGAAAATCAAGAAAATTTATGACAGAAAGGAAAAATTGGATAAATTTCAGGTGGATGATGTGGTGCTAAAGTGGGATGCAAGGAATGAGGAGAAAGGCAAGCACGGTAAGTTCGAGAACCTCTGGAAAGGTCCTTTCAAGATTGCAGCATATCAGGGGCAAAATGCCTTTCTTCTGAAGGAAATGAAAGGAGAAGATTGTCCAAGAGGGCTGATCAATGGTCGGCTGCTCAAGCGCTACCATTTCTAAGTCATTAACGCTGCTTCCACTGTCACTATAAATACCATTTTATTTTAGTTTGTTAGAATTGGTTAAGTTAGCCTTTAAGTCATTTCAATGTCAAGTTTGAGTCAGTTTTTGGTCATTTCTGTTTCATAAATGAGTCAGAGTCCTGTGTTATTTATCAAAATGATGACTCCATATCCCAATGGATGAAGGCACTATCTAGATCTTCCAGAGATCTGTTGTTCTTGGCACCTCCGAGGAGCTACCATCCCCCATTGGAGCCAATATTAGAGTCGGTTTGGTCAGTCCTCTGTCAGAGATCAAAACTTTTTATGCATTTCAGGTTTAGGTGTCCCGCTCCATTCACCCAGCTGCATTCTGCTAAGGGGCATGCCATAATCTAACGGAGAAGGTCATGGTAGTCATTCCCCCTCATGTCTGGCTCCTGTTGGCTCAGGGCTTTTGTCAATAATCATCAAAGTCCATGACAATCAAGGTCTGGACATTTAAAGGACAAAAGTCATTTTCAATGTTTAGGTCTAGGGATGCATCAATTTGGTCTTTGAACATGTCCAGTAAAGCCATGTAGGCCAGAGTGAGGCCCTTACATAGTTATGGTTCAGAGAGCTTCATCGTCATGTGGACAGACTTCGACTCTTCTTCAAAACTCTGTTTTGAAGAATAGTCAAACAGTGTCATTTATGACAAAATTTTCAAAAAATTCGTCAGTTGATTTCTTCAGATGCATTCATGTTTTCCCTGGCCAAATGTCCTATCATGCAATCCCTACAAAGAGTGCCGAAAATTTCATCATTTGAGCTAAAATTTCAAAGGAAAACTGAAAATCAGTGTGTTTTAAAGTCAGTGAAAAAGTGTCAAAACACAACATTAGAAAATTGGATTTTCAAGGAAGCAAAAATTAAACCCATCTCTCCCAAGGCTATATATACAAATTTTTCATCAAAATCAAAGGCATTGTGCAATTACAAGCCTTGGAGAAATGTTGCAAAGGTGTGAGTGTTTGAGGGAGTTGGAGGCGGTTTCAAGTGGCACACATACCCAAGAGCGCGGCGCACACATAGCTTGCCCGCAGTTGAAATTTTCCAAAGGCATGGTGCATACCCAGGGTGCAACGCACTGGGCTTTGTGCACGGCACACACAGACAAAGGGCCTAAACAAGTGCCCAATCACTTCCAAATTTTGGTGAAGCCTATCAAATTGAGAGGTAGGCCTTATAACATCGCTTGCTCATCACATTTTGTCAATGATATGGTGTTTATAGAGATGTTTGAACACCACCAAATGCATAAAATCAACCATGAGAAATCACCAAGAACCATGATGGCTAGGGTTGTTAAAATGTGTTGTTAGTGCCAAGGTTTCATTCCACCCATCATCTTCCCCTCACCTATCATTTTTCCCATCCTCCCTCTCTCATTTTTCCTAAAATCCCTGCCCTAAACTACTACCAAACCCTCTCCCATATCCCTCCATTGTTTGGTCAATATGACACCCCAAACCTTACCTTGTTAAAACCCCAAACCCTACCATATCAAAATTCCCAAAACTCCTCCCATATCCCTAACAAATTTCTTCCTATAACCCCTATTCCCATTACATCATTCCCTTCCTAATACTCCCTGTTTCATTGTTCCCCCTTGGTAACAGATATTACAAAGGCACCCGGCTCACACCATCATCAAAAGGTAGCCTAATAATAGTCCATAATGCAGTCATGACATCACAACATTCGTCAGAGTATGAGATGGAAACACAAAGTGACTCTTCCTCAAAAGACCAGGCTCCCGGGAGGCACCACAAGAGTGGAAAATATGTCAGGGATGAGCCCACTACCCTCACTGAATTACAAGCATGCCCTCTTGCCATGTCATGTTTCCAGCACCTAGCATGTTTTGAATTTTGTCAAAGGGTGGCAAATGTTAGAGTTCATCATGAGCTAGCCCGTCTATTTGTGCTTCATCTACATGGAGGTCAGTCTATCTTGGCCGGGGTCACTTTCACATTGACACGTGAAGCTATATTAGTGGCAATAGGTATACCAAATGTTGGAGAACAGTGGCATAAGAAGAAGAAGGTGGATAGGCAACACTATGAGCCTTACATCAAGGCCAGATTCTTGAGCCAGCTCACAAGAGTCTTTCCCTTCAGATACTTGAAAGATGAGTATGCTCCACTCATGAGATTGATCATGAAATACTTTAGTTGTGAGGGGAGGTTCTCTCGACTGTATGCCTATCACATCCGGTTGCTCATGCACTTCACTAGGGTGAGGATGATGAACCTCCCATTTTTAATATGCAGGAACATAGAGAGGATGAACACCTTCATGCTACATAATACCCTCCAGCAGCAGCTTAACAGTGTGTTTCACTTTGCTCTTATATGGATTTTTGTAGATCGTCAGTTGGGATTGCAGGGCATTGCTTGGGAGGACTTCATCTCCCGTGACTTCTTCAGCACATCATAGGTACTATCAGAGCCAGAGTAGGAGATGGGTGGTCCTTCTCATTAGCATGAGCACCATGAGACCACTACCATGCCAGTTTTCATTACATATCAGAGAGGCAGTAGGCACTTGTTTGCAGCAGCAAAGCGAGTGTTATCTCCACCCAGGGTGGAAGGGGCCTTACTTCTAGCATCAACGACATAGGTACTGGAAAAGGGCAAGAAGCCCGTGCATGATGAGGGGCCATGAGGTGTACAGGAGACTAATGTCATCCTCATTCAGGATGATGAGGCAGAGGCAGAAAATGCCAAACTTAGGATGACCATTCAGGAGTAGGACACGGAGATCCAAGACTTTATACTCAATGTGGAGAAGGTCAGATGGATCATCAAGTATCTGGAGCAGAGGAACATGCAGCTTGAGGACCAGCAGGCAATCATGGAGCTGCAAAGCATCCGTGAGAATCGACAAGCTGCCCAGCAAAGGAGGATCGAGCTCACTACCTTGGAGCAAGAGATCAACAACGACCGTGAGTCTTGGTTAGAGCGGGTCAATCTACACCTAGAGAGACTACTGGAGAAGGAAAACAGAGACAAAACCATATTGAGGAGGATGGCTTGTCATTACAAGGCATGGAACATAAGCACAAAGGCCCGAATAAGGAGCTTGAAGGCCAAATTGAGCAGAGGAACAAAAGAGGAAAAAGAGCAAGATCAACTTCGAATCCTGGCCGAAGCTTTTGTGGCCCAGCATAGTGCCTCTTAGAGAACCTCCAACCCAAATTTCAGGAAATTTGGGACAATTTTGGTCGCATGGAAATTTTTTGGCACAAACACAGGTTTTTTCTCTATACGCGTCGCGCGGCGCGACGCGTAGGATTGAGAGCTCCAAATGAGAAATGGTTTGTATTTTTGGATTCAGCATGCAAAATCATGACTATTGGCACTCAGGAAAGAAAGTTGGGCATGATTTGAGTCTCCAGGAGGTCAAAAACACCCAAACAATGGCCTCACTACCCCTATTTTGACACATAGGAAGCAGTGTTGGGAGAATGAAGATTTGGAGGGGAAAATGATCTCCAAATTCAAAATTCCCACTTGGGCACATTTTGGACTCCTACAAGTGCCTCAAAACAAGCCTCAAAGTGGTGCAGCGCATACAGAAAAGGGCGCAGTGCATATAGGAAAAAAGGCCCAAATTGCCTCTGTTTCGCGAAATTTCGCTTCGCGACTTTTCATAAGTGGGCCCCCTCATCTACACTTCACTTTTTCACCACCAAAGGCAACATTTAAAGTATTTTCACTCTATATGGGCATCTATCCAAGTGGCAAAGGAAGGCAAAGGGTCACCCAAGCCATTTGTCATGTTTGTGGTGCTGCACCTGTAGCTAATGTTTGGCTCTCCACCTTAATTTTGTAACGATTCGAGTAACTCCCCATCCCTTGGGCATTCTATCTGTTCATGGTACATTCTATATATTGTATGCAAACCATTTGCAAAGGGTTGGTTGGCTTGTAACTTCTGGGAGACTGTGGGAAAGAATCTCTATTTCTGCATTGTATATTTTTTACAGAGATTTAATGAAAGGCAGTGGCTCTGTTTCATGAGATTCATGTGGTTGTGAGTGTAGCAAATGTGTCTCTTATGTTTCATATGTATCTTGTTATGTTTCATAGTTCATTTCATATTCATTTCCAGTGAAATTTTCTAAGTTAAGTAAGGTAGAATTCAGTTTTATTGCTTTGTTTATGGGAAAATCTCATGTTCAGTGTTCATTCTTCTGTTGAAAAGGATTCATGTTGTCCATGCCCTTTTCACCCCCTTAATCAATCTCTCCATTCTGCGATATCTTAAACTAAATTGCTAGGCTTTCCGACTATCTTGCCTCACGAAGTAATCGGTGCCTTTGTATTAAGTTCTCTATTCATTGAGGTTCATTGCTCTCATACCATCCCAGAAACACAGTGATTCATAAAAATCACTTCTCGTATCCATATTCACTTACTAGCCTAAGATAAATAGTTCACTGTAAGTCATCTCAGGCCATTTCATTTATCTATTCACTGAGCGTGACTCAGAGAGAGCCCTCTCCTATTCTGGTAGGGCTAGCTACCAGACTAAGCATGGTTTGTGGTTACCTGAATTTTTCCTTCTTTCAGCCTAAGGTGGATTTAGGTGCTAACATTAACCACAAATTTTTAGAGGTCTACTTAGATGATTGGACCATGTTTGGGTTGGTCAAGCACCATGTTACTAGTCTACACCTCATGCTGGATACCTATTGAAGACATCAAATTTCCCTTAACCTAAAAAAGTGTATCTTTTACGTACCATATGGAATATTGTTGGGTCATGTGGTTTACAAGTAGGGCTTGATGGTAGACCCTTCTAAGATAGATGCCATTGTTAATTTGGAAGCGTCGAAAAAAGTAAAACAAATGTGTGCAATGTTGGGCCATACAGGGTATTATAAGAAGTTTATCAAGGCATATGCATAAATAACTATGTCAATGGAGAGATTGTTGAAGAAGGATGCAACATTCTACTGGGACGAAGATTGGCATAATAGTTTAGACATTTTTAAGGAAAAAATGGTCACCACACCCATTCTAGTGTTCCCAGATTGGAAAAAGGAATTTCATGTTCATGTGGATGCATCCTGTATTCTGCTGGGTGCAATACTGACCCAACCAAGCAAAGAAGACACTGATCATCTATAGCGTTTGCGAGTAGGAAATTTGAAGGCAGAGAAGAACTACTCAACTGTAGAGTGCGAAGGACTAGCAATGGTGTGCGCACTATAGAAATTTCAGCACTATTTGTTAGGCACACTCTTCAAAATGTATATAGACAATTTTTCTCTAAAATACCTGCTCAATAAGCGTGTGTTGGGGGGAAGATTTGTAGATGGTTGTTGCTATTCCAGGAGAATGATTTTGAGGTGATTGTGAAGCCAGGATGTTTGAATGCTAGTCCTGATCACCTATCAAGGATTGAGACTAGTGACGAGCCTACAAGTTTGGAAGAAGGGTTGCCTGATGTGAAACTCTTTCCTGTTCGCATCCCAAACAATCACTCTGCCGATATAATTCATTTTTTGTCTACAGGAACAACCCTGGAAGGATATTCGACACAACAGAAGAAGGAATTGATGGTCTATGCAGTTGAATTCTCTATGATCACTGGACACTTATAAAAAATGGGCTATGATGAGATACTGCGCAGGTATGTCCCAGAGTACGATTGACCAGGAATTCTTGCGTAAGTGCATGCGGGAGTAGCGAGATGACATTATGCAGGCAGGGCAACTATGCAAAAGATATGCGTGCAGGACATTGGTGGCGAACGGTACATAAGGACTCAAAGGTATATTATAGGGTGTGTGATTCTTATCAGTGGATGTGGAGACCATCGTGAGGGGATGAGTTGCCATTAAATATGCAAATAACCTTGTAGGTGTTCAATAAATAGGCAATCGACTTTGTGGTTCCAATTCAGTCACCAGGGAAAAATACCGGGGCACAATACATTATTATAGCAACTAAATACTTGACACGATGGGCGGAGGCACAACTGGTAAAATACTATAGCGCAACTACTACTACAAAGTTCATCTTTAAGTTTATTTTATCCAAGTTTGGTTGCCCTAAGATCTTGATGAGTGATAGGGGCACACACTTCCTAAACAAAACAATTGTTGGGATGCTTGAGGAATTCTAGGTATATCATAAAAAGAGTATTCCATATCACTCTCAAGCTAATGGTATGGTAGAAGCCTTCAACAAAATCTAGGAGAGTGCCTTGACAAAGGTTTGCAACACGAAGTGGAATGACTTGGACGTGCGCATACCAGTAGCCTTTTGGGTGTATGGGACCACTTGTAAAAAGTTGATAGGCCAAACCCCTTTTTGAGTGGTATATGGGATGGAGGCTATATTCCCATGGAATACATTTTGTCAAGCCTATGGATTATAGAATTGATAGATATGGCTAATCACGATACCATGGAGGAGTGCCTTGTGCAATTGGTAGAATTGGAAGAAGATCATTTTCTAATAGGATTTCCTCAACAGGTGAAAATGGATCACAAAAAGGCATGGCATGATCGCCATATAAAGAAGAAAACCTTCCAAATTAACAATCTGATATTTCTATACAACAACAAGTTTAAAAAATTCTCGAGAAAGTTTCAAAAGCATTGATTAGGACCTTATGTCATCAAAGCAATTACAAATGGTGGTGCAGTTATGCTCGTGAAGCTAAACTGAGAATTTTTTCCAAGAAAAGTCAATGGAAGTTGATTGAAGTTGTACAGGGGTGACCATGCCCCTGCATAATGACTATATGATGGAAAGATAGTCTTAGTACTCTAGGCAGCTCCAAGGAAGTACGTGACTATAAAATACACTGCCCAAAATTGGGAAAGATGAAGCAAGAGGGTTGCACGATGGATGGAAGTAAGGCACAGAGGGGAACTGCACCGAAGAATTTACACCACGAGGATGGGTGTTTCACGACCCGGTTGACAAATGACTGTTGCAAGCACTGTAGATGATTGGATGGAAAAATTTCCATTGAAAGGAGTGGGGAAGACTAATTTATGGCGTGTGTCTTTCGAAATATGCTGCCAAAGATGTATTAATGATAAAAAATTGGAGGGAATGGTTAAATTCAAATTCAAAATCATCTATAAATATGGCCTTCTACCCAACATTTGAGCACTTTTCTTCCTAAGAGTTGATATTGAGTTTTTCCACCTTGTTTTGTGCCAAGAGTTGAACTATATGTCCGAGCTAGATTGGGAGGGCACTTTTCACGACCAGGGATGGCTGACATACCTATCTTTCTCTGAGAACATTTTGTGGCCAGAATGACTACAACTCCCCCTGAGATGGATGCAACACCATTTGACCCTACAAGATTTCTGACTATAACGCCTAGGTCTCCCTGACATAAGCCTTTTGCATCGCAACCTTCTACATCCAAGGCAAATGATAATAAGTATAAGAAACCTCAGCAGGTCCCGGTGAAGCAATCATTGTGGGAAAACCCCACAGAATTCGCCAGAAAGGGAAGATTGATCGGTCACAACAACTGACCAAGACGAGGGATTTGAGTGAAGAAGAGTTGTGCGAAGACATCAAGGAGATTGATGTTGAGGAGGGTGAGCCGATGACTCAACTATTGAAGTATATCCCACTGCGCAAGGTGATGACCACCAGTATTGTAGCAAGAATGTTGCAACTCCTAGGGCTACCAACTTTACTTTACAACCCGGATTTCGTAGAAACTTGGAGGTGACAGTGTTGTATACACAACTAAATGTGATGGGTCTGCTCTTTGTCACTGCTAAGCTGGTGGTAGAACACTAAGGTGTTTTAAACTAGACTTCTATGGATTTAGAAGAAGCTTGATTACCAATGAGGAAAAGAGAAATCTACACTAAGAGAAATCTTGTCTACTGCAGTAAGGAAAAAGACTAAAATCAAATGCTTAAACACACCATTTTCTAACTAATTTCTAAGAGGTTGTGCTTCAAAAGAATGCTAGTTTAACATGTATGGAATCCTACTATCCTAAGCATGAAAATTCAAAACATCAAACATTCTATTTATGTGCATGTAAATGAAAAAAATAAATCTGTTTTTCTTTTTGTCTTTTTTTATGTGAAAGTGTGAAAGCTAACTTCTTTTGGTGATGTGGCAGGTGGCTTAGGGATAATGGTGAATAGTTGTAAGGCTAGGGAGACTAGTAGGGGTCCTTTTCTATCTTCCTAGAGCCTTTTTCCTCAATTTGGCCTCAAAACAGGCCACTACAGGTCAACCTCTAGGATGTCCTAATGCATTCTACAAGATGTCCTGAGAACCTACAGGATCCCCTATATTTCTGTAGGATGCAACCAAGAGTAAAAGGAGGGATGTTGAAGGTGATGGAAGGATTAGGTAAGGTGGTTGGTGGATGTAATGAGGCAAGGGAGTTCTTAGGACCACTTCAGAACTCAAAACTAGAGTGTGAGATGGCTGGACTTACTCAACAACCTTGGAGAAGTTTCTTTGAAATGATGAAATTAGTAAGGGTTTTAGTGAAGGAAAGGAATGATCATGGGTGGATGAAGTTGGAATGAGGTTGCTGATCATGAAATATCTATGTACTTCTGAAACACCTACACTGCATCAAACATTGACATTTACCCAAAAATCATTTAAACAAGAAGGATTTCAATTAACTAGGGAAAACAAAATTTCATGAGCTAGCTACCAACTTCATGCATGAGGAAAAACTGCAGAATGAGATGAAAGATCAATTAGATCTAATGTAATACTAAAGATAGAAAAAATGATAACTAAATCCTACTCTTGCAAACTGATCAAATGTTGGCCTAAGTGTAGAAAAACCCTAAATTCCATGAAAAAGTAGAATTCTGTCTTTTTGGGGCTGCATAGGAGTTATCTCAAACCATGATCCCTGAAGGAAGGAGTGAGGCAAAAACAACCTACTGACATATTTTTGATGTTCCTTTATCTCTTCTAAGCTACTACTAAATAAAAGCATAAATGGAAGCAAACTAATAAGAAAACTAATCAAATCTACACTACTTGCAATGAAATGATTCTAAAGACAATTCAACCATTAATCTATGAAATCAATCTAAGGTTACAAATACAAGAATAGGACCCTTTTCTAATAGGTTTGGGCCATATCCCAAGAGCTTCAGCCCTCTGAGTAAACTCAATGTTGGATTAAGGAAATGCTCATTCTCATTATCAAATCAAAAAATTACATAACAATGCCTTCTACAAGTCTTGAACTCGAAAATGACTAGTGTTTTTACAACAAAATTTTGAATCCTCATGAAGCTCTAGACCTTTTTATTTATAAAAATGAAGTGTCCAATAACTTCCTTAAATCTAGGGAGGCATGGCTCCCAAACTCAAGATAAAATAGCTCTTTAACTATCACTTGCTCGACTTCACTTTGATCTCCATGACTTGGCTACTTGTACTCCGAGCTAGTGTGATTTATGGAGGAATATTCGAATGAGTGAGGAGTCGGAGAATTTAACCCCTACAATCTCTCCTCCTTGTCTCATTCGAGTTTTAGCCTTTAATTAGCTAAAATTTCCATGATTTTCCCTCAAAAACCTGCAATCAATGCATATTAGTCTATAGAAATTTCACCTGTAGATCCCTGATAATGCAATAGACTAAAGTAAAATACTTGATCTACTTCTACAAACAAACTTGCGGAAGCTTAGTCGATTTTGAGCAAGATCAAATAGAACACATATAACAGAGAATGAGAAATCAATCACACATGAACACAGAAGAATACTCTGGGGAAAGCCTCAGCTAAAAACCCTGCTATCTGTATTATCATACAAGTGGAAATATCTCTGGATTACACAAAGCTTTAGCTCACAAGCTTTCCAGCTTTCAGTAAGATACCTCAATGACGCTCATAGACTAAATAGACACAACATATGCCTTCCTTCTGTCCTCCAAACCTCCTATTTCCTTTCCCAGTTTCTCCTGGGTTCTCTGGCTACCACCTGTGTGAATTCACTTCTCACACAATTCACAAAACTCATAAATAACTGCGCAATCCTCAAGGAATGAATTCCTTCTACATGCAAGAGATATCCTCAAGGGAATATTCCTACAACTGATATTACATTATCCCATCCTTTGATCTCAACTGGGTCCCTGACTGAACTGACATGCATGAGTTATTTAACAGAGAATATTCAGTTATCTGAAGTACACTAGTTACATGCATGCATGCATTAACTAACTGAAATCACAATCAGTTCCACAAACTGTTGGAATTAACTCAATTAACTGAGCCAACTAATTACAACTCAAAGTACAATTCATCCCGATCTCCTTAATTAAGGGACAACTTCCTCAATCAAAGGGATAACTATTGCATGTCTCCACATAGACTTCATGTTTGATTTTCTCCAACTAATTAACTCAAGATGATTTACTTAATTATTTTTCAAACAACTGCAAAGATCAAATTTGAATTTTAATTCTCAATATTAGTTAAGGGACTAACTAAAATTGGAATGTATCTCGAAATTATATTTATAGGAATGTTATTTTTAGCACTTATATTTTTAGCATTTATTGTTGCTACTTTCAACATAGTCCACTAGGCACAATATCTCACTTTGACTCATCTCATCAAACAAAATACAATCAAAATATGTAATAAATTGTGAGAAGAGTTGATTTAACTAAGCTAGGAGGTGATTAAGGTCCATATAGTTACCCAATGATGAGGCTCATCATCACCCCCTACTAAAAGTGTTGCTCATCCTCTGAGAAACTCAATCAATACTCATGTCTTTCATTGCTCTAGTGGCCTCCTTGACATCCCATGCTTATATTGTAGTTTCCTCTCCCAGTGCATAAAATCCTTCCTTCCTTTCTATCTCTTCCCACTACTTTCTTTCTTCCTCTTCCTTCCTTCCTTCCAACATTCCTAAGAGAAGTGGTGGACTGAGTCTCAAGCCAATCCAATTGAATTTGATTCTTTGGAGAGCTTGCTTGTACATGGATGTCATGTTTAGTGCTTCTCTCATTCTTTGAGGAGAATGGTACTCTCTGATTTTCAAACCGTAGGGAAAAGTATTCCATCTCCTTTGGCAAGCTTGCATGTTGTCATCCCCTAGTAGCTTGAACATGTCCTCAAAGTGTATGATTTCTTGCTCTTTGGAAGCAAGGTACCTAGGTGCAAGTTGAGGGTCATTTGTAATCAAGTTATGTGTGTTGATGATAACAATTGGATTTGACTGCTCAACTCTTATATGAGAGGTCATTTTTCTTCCCTTGCCATAATTTCATTTCTGCAGCCCTTTCTTCCTCATGTTTCATCCATGATGCCAAATCCATCAACTGTAAGTCCCCTAGTTTTGAATTAGGGTCCCATACATTCAGATCAGTCAAGGCTAAGTTATGCAGGTAGAATGGAAATAGTTTAGCTATATCCTCCAATGTGCTTTGATCACAAAGATCAATGAACTATCTACAATCTTGAAATGGCATGGTGCCTCTTTATGCTAAAGTTTTGATTTGGAACTATATTCATTGTTCCTTAAGGTATAATGCATAGAACTTAGCTGGCATCCTGCATTGGATTGCCTCTAGGGATAGACTAGCCATGGATGCCAATTGATTCTCTCTCTCTTGTAGTTTTCCTCTTAACCATGCATTTTCTGCCTCACACTGAGCTTTCATCATTGCCTCTTAGTCCCTCAGGCTACTTAGTTCTCTGCCCATCTCTTTAACTTTTTCCTCCATGTGACCTATGTCCTCCATTCCCTTCGATTTGGCAATTTTCATCCATCTATGGGTTCTTTCACTTTCTTTCTTAAGCTCAAAGAATAATGGGATGTAAAAATTATGTGGAATGACCCTAACCCCTTCAATAAACTTGTAGTAGGAGTCAAGATTAGGTTGATGACTAAGTTCTCTTAGCTCTGTATCCTCCTTCTTTTTTCTTGTTGCACACTCCCTTCTTTGTCCAATTCTTATGTTTCCTATAGGTTTAGCAGAGTTTACTATAGGATTTCCTCTACTTCCTGTAGGTCCTTCTATGTATCATGTAGGAGGCCTTTTCCTTTGGATGATTTTGATCTAGTGACAGGCCTCCTAACATAAGTGATAGGAGACTTGGGAGAGGCTTGTATTGATGATCCTTCTCCTTGAGTTTTCATAAGAGGAGCCATCTTCTCTTGTTGTTTGAGTGAGTCTTCAATGACAGTAGGAACCTTGGTGGGAGTTTGAGGTTTTCCTTGCCTTATTCTTGTACTTTTTCTTGTCCTAAAGTACAATGGAGTTTGTCTATGTCTTTTCCCTTTTTGTTTGATAGGGGTATTAAGGGCAGTGAGGGTAGCTACTGCCTCTTCCTTAGTGGGTTCTAGAGATACCCTGGGTGATTCCTCCTTGTCTTATGCTTCCCCTTTTTCATTTTCCTTTTCACTCTTGTCTTTCTCCTCTTCTTCTCCCTCTAGCTCCTCACTCTGTTCATCAGTTTCCTCCTTTGCATCCTCTTCTATCTCTTCATCACTTTCCTTCTCCTCTTCTTCCTCATCTATTTCCTCTTTATCCCTCTCTGTTTCTTCTTCATCTCTTTCACTGGAAGTGGGGATCTTGCCATATTTAAGGGCTTTTATATCTTCCTTTGTCTTCATGTTTTTGAATGTTTCCCATGTGATAGGGATTCTAAGGTTTTGGAGGGCATATTATGTGATAAGTCTAAATTACCCATGATGGGCTAGTTGTTGATGGTTCCCCTCCTGCACCTTAATGCTCATATCTATTACTAATTGAAGAAGGAAGTATGGTATGCTAATTCTATTTTGAGGTGGTGTATCTGCTCCAAACCTCAACTCTTGGAGATGCCTAAAGTGGTACCCATATACTATACTATACCTACCTTCACATGATATATGTTTTATAAGGTGGTGATTAATTTCATTCCAGGGATATGGTAGGCTTGCTCTTCTCACTCCATTTTTGTCTTCCATGACCTCCTCTACTTCTAAAAAGAATTTCTTCTTTGCAATTTGGCTATTTCCTTTATCCTCCTTTCTCCAAGGCACTCCTAAGGGAGGTGTGGTAATTCTTCCTATGATTTCAAGAGTGAGTTCTATAGGAAGGCCTTTCACTACAATAGTGGCATGGATCCTAGTCAGTGGAATGAGGGAGAGAGAAGAATTTTTGGCTACTTCATCATCATAACCCCTCAATTTCTCAAATAAACCCATCCAATTGTTCCTTGTGAATATCTCTAGCACAAGAGGGTGTTGATGAATCCTCACTTTGTTAATGGGTTCCCTCTTATTAATCCCCCTATCATTTTCTATGATGGATGGAGGGTTGTATACGCCTGATACCAAATTTAATGAATGAGGAATTTCAAATGAGAATTCTGTGTATACAATTCCCCTAGACTGCAATATTTTTCAACAGAATATAAGGTGTTTTTTTTTTTTTTATATTCTTTTCACTGGGAAATTGTGGGGAAATATACAGCCTACCTTCTTATCACTTCTTGATGTAGCCGACCTCTGTTTTTCCCTTTTAAAACTGCTTACTGCCAATCCTATAGGTGTTGGACTATATCCCGTAGGATCCTGTAGGTGGTCCTGCGTTGGAAAAAAATGAATTTTGTCTTTCCTGTAGACTGTTTGAGGACCAAGAGCAAGTTTTCTAGTGGGTGGCCTCAAGAATGTGAATGCCTATGTGCATGGGGATCATAGTTTATTTCCTCATATGGGTGATTTAAGTGGGGTTCTATGCTGGCAGCTGAGGTACGGGTATCCTTTTTTTGGAACATTGGTCCCACTACCACATCATCATTCTCCTCACCTCATAATCAACTCCCACTTCGGGCATCCATTGCTGAACCACTATTGACCTCATCTCTCCTTTTCCTTGACTTGACTACTGCCACCTGTGTAAGGACTAATTGTCTTCTCCTTGTTGACTGAGCGAAGGTGGCTGAGTTAACTGGCCACCTTTTGCTTATAAAACAACTCTTTCACAACTTTTACATGTCTGATCATATTATGCTAACGAGAGAGTGGAAGCGAGATACTTACATGTGGTAATGATGCCTTGATGCTGTTTGTTGAAGAATGAAGTCTTTGTTGTGTGTTTGCTGCATTTTCTTTTCTCCTTTTTTTTTATTGTCATCTGATGATTTTCTTTGATGCTCAGGTACTTGGATGTTGATGTTGATGATCCCAATTCTGCTGCTAGAATTTGGAGGAGCTTCTTTGACCTCTAGATATCCATGCTTGAAGCTGAGTGCAACCTGTGATTTTTTCTTGGTGGGATAGGCTGCTACAGGATTTCCTACAAGATGTCCTATAGTTGCTTCTCCCTCAAAACTTTTAATCATTTTCCACTTCTGGAGCATGAGGATGGTTGGAATGGGTAGAGAAGGGGCCTATGAATTTGTGAATGAGGAAAATAACCTGCAAGTGTTGTCCCCTTGTTCTCTGTCTTCATCCTCTTTTCTCTATTCTTTTTTTTGAAAATTGTAATTTAAATTTTTTGAAACTGTTTTTTTTTTTTTTGGATGAATGCAGGGGTTATCATGGTGGAGAGAGGTATGGTGATGAGATGGTGAAGTAGAAATTTATTTATTTATTTACATAGGCAGTTCATTCCCTTGCTCTAGGGCTACTTCCTTTAGGATTCCCAAGCCACTGTAATTCCTACAAGATCATCCTGTAGGTTTTCAGGGAATCTTGTAGAAAACACATAACCCTTACAAACTAAGGTAAATGAGTGGAAAAATGGAGGGCATGATGGAATGATGAAGGATTATGAATGGAGAAATAAAAACATGAGATGGATAGGTCCATTTTGATTCTCTCTTATTGCTCTGATCCTCCTCCTGTTGACCTGCAAACAATATTTTCAAAGTTTTCTTTTCTCTTTTTTTCTTTTTCTTTTTGAAAGAAACTAGTATACCTCCAAGAGGTTTTCATCCTAGCTGCTTGACCTAGGTGCCTCAAAAGAGGTTTTCACCCAGAGATCTTTTTATTTCTTTTTTTTTTTTTTGACACCATTGGGCCTCCTCAAGAGGTTTTCAACCCAACAGTGGGACTTAGGTGCCTCATGGAGGTTTTCATCTGAGTCTCCTTATTTTCTCTTCTTCTTTTTTTCTTTTTTCTTTTTTATTTTTTAGTGACTTGATGAGGTAGGAGCTGAGAATTTCTCCACCATCATCACTGTTTTACTGATACCATCAATGAACTCTTGCTTTGACAATGACTTCTTGTAAACCTTCAATCTGTGCCCATTAACAAGTGAAGGAATAGCCTCTGCATCTATGGTTCCAATATCTACTGAACCATTATCATGACATATCTCTATGACATAAGGCCCTAACCATCTAGTCCTTCACTTTCCCTTAAAGTTTTTATATATGGAATCATATAACAAAGCCCAATCCCCTTTTTGAAATTGTTTTTTCTTGATGTTCTTGTCATGCCAGATTTTCCTCTGAATTTGAGTCACCTCTGTGTTTTGGAGGGCCTGCATTCTAAACTCATCTAACCCATTCAGCGGGAGAAATCTCTATTGGGTTTCCATCTTCAATGTATTGTACTCAAATTCAATGGACAGCAGGGCCTTCTTCCCATAGACCAACTCATAGGGGGTGAATCCAGTGGTGGTCTTCCAGGTGGTATTGTAGGCCCAGGTGGCCTCAACTAATCTATCTGGCCAATCTTTTTTGTTGTTGCTAACCACTTTAGTTAAAATGCCCTCCAACACTTTGTTTTCACCTCCACTTTCCCATTAGCTTGTGGGTGATAGGGCGTGGAGATTCTATGCCTGATCTTATGCTTGCTTAACAAGTCTTTAATCATGTTGGATGTAAACTGGCTACCTTTATCATTGACCAGTTCTCTAGGGTACCCAAACTTGTAAAATACATTTTCCCTTAAGAACTCAACCACCTTCTCCTCTGATACTGCCTTGATTTCCTTGGTTTCAACCCACTTGGTCAAATAGTCAGTGCACACAATGATGTACTTCTTTTGCTTGGATGGAGGGTCAATCGGTCCAATGAAATCCATGCCCCACTTGTCAAATGGCTCGAAAGTCACTTGAGGTTGTAGAGGAATTTCATCCCTTGGAATAGGCTTTCCCATCCTTTGGCACCGATCACACTGACTAGTATACCCTCTCACATCCTGATGAAGAGTGGGTCGATACTAACTAGCCTGTAACACCTGGAATGTTGTCCTCTTGGCTGCAAAATGACCTCCACAAGGCCCATCATGATAGGTCAAAAGGATGTCAAATACTTCCTCCTCCCTAACACATCTTCTCATAATTTGATCGAGGCCTAGTTTGAAGAGGCTGCCCCCAATCCAAGTGAATGGGGTGCTCTTCTTCACAATCTTTCTTTTCTATTTGGAGGAAAAATTTAGTGGGAATTGTGTAGAAACAAAGTAGTTTTTTATGTCAGCAAACCATGGAGAGAGAACTAAAATGGAGAATAAGTGTTCATCTGGTAACTAATCATCAACCATTCCTTCCTCCCCTGCAGGCAAAGTTAATCTGGACAAAAAATATGCAACAACGTTTTCCTTGCTAGGCTTATCAACAATAGTTAGAACAAACTACTGTAATAAAAGTAACCATCTAATAATCTGGGCATTCACATCAGGTTTATTCATTAAATATTTAATTACAACATGGTCAATATGTACAAATGTTTGATAACCTGTAATGTAATGCCTAAATTTGTTCAATGAATGCACAATAGCTAGGAGCTCCTTTTCGGTCACTGTGTAGTTTAGTCTGGCCTTTGACAGATTCTTACTAATAGAGTAAATGGCATAAGGAAATTTGTCATCTATATGGCCTAGAGCTCTTCCCATGGCTTTATGTGAGGCATCAGCATGTATATGAAAAGGAAGGGCCCAATTTGGGCCTCGAAGAATAGGTGTAGTGGCCAACTTGTCCTTCAAGGTGTCCAAGGCCTCTTGATAGCTTTTTGACCATACAAATTTAGAGTCTTCAGCCAACAACCCAAATAAAGGAGAAGCTAACTTGCTAAATTCTTTTATAAAACTTTGATAGTATCCAACTAAACATAGAAAACTTCTGACATCTCTCTGTTTTTACAAAGTTGGGACCCTTTGGATGATGGCTATTTTGTTTGGGTCCACCTATAGTCCTTACTGGGATATTGAATGACCTAGAACAGTCCCTACAGTCATCAAGAACTTACATTCTTTGGGACTAAGGGATAGGTTAATTTCAATGCATTTGTTCAGCACCTTACTTAAGTTGGGCAGAGCCTCCTGAAAATCACACCCATAGGGTGTGAAATCATCCATATAAATCTCTACTGCATCATGGACTAGATCGGCAAAGATACTTAGGACTACTCTCTGAAAAGTGGCAGGGGCATTGCATAGGCCAAAGGGAAGGACCCTATAGGCGAAAGTACCCTAAGGACAAGTGAAGATGGTTTTATCCTAGTCTTACAGGCTGATCTGGATTTGATTGTACGCACTGAACATATCTAGGAAAGAGAAAAACTTTTTCCCTGCCAGTCCATCTAGCACTTGGTCAATGAAAGGTAGACGGAAATGATTCTTCTTTGTTGCTTTGTTTAACTCTTTGTAATCAACACAAATCCTCCACTTCCCATTTTTATTTGGAATCAACATCAAAGGAGAGACCCACTCACTATTTGAGATAGGGTAAATGAATCCCGCATCTAGCATCTTTTGTAGTTCTTCTTTGACTATATCCTTGAGAGTTGGATTCATTCTCCTTTGGGATTGTCGGACTAGTTTGCAACCTTCTTTGATATAAATGTGGTGAGTACACACCGAGGGGTTCACGCCCTTCATTTCATTGTAACTCCAAAAAAATGCATCCAGATGTTCATTTAGCATGTTGCACAACTTTTCTTCGGTGTACAGAAAGAGATGGGTTGATTTTCAAGGTTGTCTCAGGGCTGAATTTTATGGTTTTGACACAGGTAGGGTTTGAATCAGCTAAGCATAGATCAATCTTATGGTTTTTCTGGGTTTCCTTTACTACTTCCTCTAAAGACAATGTGCTGGGAGTTGAACACTGGAGTATGTGTTCAATCAAATAATCTTCATCTGGTTGTCCTCCTCCCAAGGTTGTTTCTAAGGTATAGAATTGGGATGAATAAACTTCATCTTCTTCCTCCTCTTCTAGCCATAAAGGTAAGTCGTGTTCTAGAGATGGATGAGAAATAGGGTACAAGACTAACTGCTTGTACATATGCCCATTTTTAATAGTCATATTTCCAGCCCTGCAACTGATGTAGGCATCGACAATGGCTAATTAGGGCCTCCCAAGGATGAGAGGGTAACCACTAAGCTTAACCTTAGGCTGGAGGAATATGAAATCTGCAGGGTAATCCAAAGAGTCAATAGAGACCATCACATCCTCCACAATCCCCTCAGGGGTCAATGTCGAACAGTCTGCAAATTTCAAGACTGTTGTGGTCTTTCTCAATGAACCCTAGAGGTTGAGCTTGAGAATGGTATCCTTAGTCATCACATTAATGGAAGCCCCGATATTAATCAAAGTGTGTGGGACAATGGTGCCATTGATGTACACATCTACTACAAAGCTTCGAGGGTCCAAATACTTCAAACAAATTACCTGACCCAATATTAAGTTGGACAGCTATCCAATGACATTAATGGTAGGGGTGTCTCTTTTTCGCCTCCCTGGATGTTTGAAGCACTTTTCCTTAATCAACTTGTTGTAAATAGGTACATATTTTATAGCTTGGAGAAGTGGAATTTTGACACATAGATTTTTCAATTTTCCCAGAAGTTCAGTTTCTTCTAGGGTAGGCTAGACTGTATGAGTTAATCTCTCAAGAAAGGGTGGTGGATTTACTTTAGGCATGATTTCCTCTCTTTCGTCCTCACTCTCCCTATGTGGAGGTATAGGTTGGTTGTTCGAGGGTACTCTCCCAGATCTCAGGTTGATTTCCTAAATATCCACAACATAAGGAGGATAGGATGTCTCTCCACTATATACTTGTCGTGCCTATCTGTTGTTCAGGTTCGAATTTGGACGGGCAGACATCTGGGGTTGTTTAGGGGGAGCACGGTGCAAAAGTTGTGGTTGATTAGGTAGTGAAGCAAATAAAGCTGGAGCATTATTGTATGGGGGCCTCCACCCCTAGAGTGGTGCATTCCAATGAGGGTGTGGCAGAGCATATGGCTGAAATGACTGGTTGGTTGACTAGGAATGGTATTGAGGTGCAAAGGACCAAGGAGGAGGTGTAGACCAGGAAGGATGAGAATGGGGGCCCCAAGAGGGAATGGATGTGGTCTGATTAGGGTTGTAATAGGAATGGGATGATCCTTTCATGCCCTGCTAGAATGACCGAGGCCCATGAGGTCTCCTTTGATTTATGTAGCAGCACTGTTCAGTCACCCCTTTAGTTCCCTGATACACAACTTTTAATCCAAGTAGAGAAGGGAACTTGTATGTGGAGTGGCTTTCTTCACAGACTAATTAGACTTCAATCAAGTTCAATGGACATTCATTCCTAGGGTGCCTCCTTGTGCATCCAGGGCAGAAAATGGCTAAGGATCCCTTTGCTTCCTCCTATTTTATCTTAATGTGCATAGTGTCCATCTGTAGGGCAAGGGTTTGCAACATCTCACTCTTGAAATCTTCCATCATGTTTCCAATTTCACCCTTAATGGATGTAGTGGAAGAGGATGGACTGGCCATTGATTGACTACCCCTACCCTTTTTCCTAGCTACCCTAGAATGATTCCTAAAGATATTCTTGATATCTTCATATGGTAGCTGGTATATGTCCTCTCTTGCTAGCAGGTTTAGGGTATCTAGAAGATCTTCCCTTACCCCTCGAATCAGGATTAGCTTTATTGACATAGGGTCAAGTGTGCACCTAACCCTTTTGTAGCTAAGCTAGAATATTTCTTCATAATCATCTAGGGAATCATCATGCCCTAAGGTCATCCTAGAAATTTCCTCTTTAGTGTCTTTAGACCTACAATAGTCTCGACACTTGTTGTTGAAGGCTTGCTGCATCTGTGCCCAAGTTGTGATGCTATCCCCAGGTAAACCCATGAACCAGTGCAAAGTTGTATCATTGAGGGTGGATGGGAATAGTTTCAACTTTTGCTCATCATTGGTGTAATCATAGGTTCTGCATGTGACAAAAAACTCAAACAAGAAAGTTTTTGGATCTTCTTAAGCCAGGCCATGGAAATGAGGAAGAGTAGAAGGGCTTATATTCTTCATCTTGGTATCCCCATTAGTTTCTCTAATAGGAAAGACACTCTCAATTATTTCTCTATTTCCTCTCTCATTTCTATTTTCATCCATTGGGTCAGTTGGAATGGGTTCGTCTTCTTCTTCTCCCCCTGTAGGTTCTTTGAATTTCTCTGGTTGTTCACCTAAGGGTTCCTCCAATTGACAGCCACCAAAGAAGAGGGAAGGTTGGTTGTTTGAAGTGGTGGGTGTATTTGGCAAAAATTTCCCTAAGTTATCCCTATTCCTACGAGGCATGAAAAAAAATGTTTTTGTTTTGTTTTGTGTTTTTTTCAAGCTTTGAAAATAATTTCTAAGTTGAAATAACAAATTGAATGGAAACTAACTGACTGAATGAAAACTAACTGCTTGAATGAAATCTTACTTCTAGAATGGAAAAGAAAGCAAAGAATGCATAATGGAAAAGAAAGCAAACTAAATCAGTTTTGCAGAAATGAAACTAATAGCAGAATGTTGAAGATAAGAAATGGAAGAAAGAAAGCAGTAATCACATGTTACTCAAACACCTCCCTGGAAATGAGGCCAAAAAGTGATGAGCACCAATATTGCAGCAAGAATGCAACAACTCCTGGGGCTACCAACTTTACTTTATCAACCCGGGGTTCATACAAACTTGGAGGTGACAATGTTGTATACACAAGTAAATGTGATGGGTCTGCTCTTTGTCACTGCTAAGCTGGTGATAGACCACTAAGTTTTTTCAAATGAGACTTATATGGATTTAGAAGAAGCTTGATTACCAATGAGGAAAAGAGAAATATAGACTAAGAGAAAGCTTGTCTACTGCAGTAAGGAAAAAGACTGAAATCAAATGCTTAAATACACCATTTTCTTACTAACTGTTGAGAGGCTATGCTTCAAAAGAATGCTAGGTTAACATGTATGAAATTCTATTATCCTAATCATGCAAATTCAAAACATCAAACATTCTACTGTTGTGTGTGTAAATGAACAAAATAAATCTATTTTTCTTTTTGTCTTTTCTTATGTGAATGTATGAAAGCTAACTTCTTTTGGTGATGTGGCAAGTGGCTTAGGGATGATGGTGAATGGTTAGAAGATTGGGGAGACTAGTACAGGTCCCTTTCTAGCTTCCTAGAATAATTTTCTTCAATTCAGCCTCAAAATAGGCCACTACAGGTCAACCTATAGGATGTCCTAATGTGTTCTACAGGATGTCCTCAGAACCTACTAGATACCCTGTATTTCTACAGGATACAACCGAGAGAAAAAGGGGGGATGTTGACGGTTATGGAAGGCTTAGGGAAGGTGGTTGGTGGATGGAATAAGGCAAGGGAGTGCCTATGACCACTTCAGAACTCAAAACCAGAGAGTGAGATGGCGGGATTTACTCAACAAGCTTGGAGAAGTATTCTTGTGAAATGATGAAATTGGTGAGGGTTTTAGTGAAGGAAAGGAATGATAATGGGTGGATGAAGTTGGAATGAGGTTGCTGATCATGAAATCTATATGTACTTCTGAAATTCCTGCACTGCATCAAACATTGACATTTACCCAAAAATCATGTAAACAAGAAGGATTTCAATTAACTAGGTAAAACATAATTTCATGAGCTAGCTTCCTACTTCATGCATGAGGAAAAATTACAGAATGAGATGAACCATTGATGAGATCTAATGTAATACTAAATATAGAAGAAATGATAACTAAATCCTACTCTTGCAAATTGATCAAATGTTGGCCTAAGTACAAAAAAACCATAAATTCCATGAGAAAGTAGAATTTTGTCTTTTGGGGGCTGCATAGGAGTTCTTTCCTCGAACCATGATCCCTAAAGGAAGGAGCCAGACCAAAAACACCTACTATATATTTTTGATGTTCCTTTTTCTCTTATAAGCTACTGCCGAGGTAAAGCACAAACGGAAGCAAGCTAATAAGAAAACTAATCAAATCTACACTACTTTCATTGAAATAATTTTATATACAAATCAACCATTAATCTATGAAATCAATATAAGAATACAAATACAAGAAGTGGAGCCTTTTCTACTAGGGTTGGGCCCTAACCCAAGAGCTTCAGTCCTTTGAGTCAACTCAGTGTTAGATCAAGGAAATGTTCATTCTCATTATCAAATTAGAAAATTACATAACAATGCCTTTCACAAGTCTTGAACTTGAAAATGGCTAGTGCTTTTACAGCAAAAATTTGAATCCTAATGAGGCTCTAGGCCTCTTTATTTATACAAGTGAAGTCTCCAATGACTTCCTTAAATCTAGGGAGGCTAAGCTCTGAAACTTGAGATAAACTAGCTCTTTAAATGTGACTTTCTCGGCTGCCTTTTGATATCCATGACTTGGCTGCTTGTACTCCGAGCTAGTGTGATTTATGGAGGAATATTCGAGTGAGTGAGGAGTAAATGAGGAGGATTTACCTCCTACAATCTCTCCTCCTTGTCCAATTCAAGTTTCAGCCTTTAATTAGCCAAACTTTCCATGATTTTCTCTCAAAAACCTACAATCAGTGCACATTAGTCCACTAGGCATAATATCTCACTTTGAGCCATCTCATTAAACAAAATACAATCAAAATATGTAATAGATTGTGAGAAGAGTTTATTTAAATAAGCTAGGAGGTGGATTAAGGTCTATATAGTTACCCAGTGATGAGGCTCATCACAAGGCTACAAATAAAGTACATAAAGACCCTAACAACGCAAAATTCATGGTGACTAAACCAATCTTGCCGAAGAAAGTGGTGTTTGAGGGCGTGTTGTTGGCTTGCACACCGACCCTAAAAATGAAGGACTAGGACCTAGGGTATCACGACAAGTTCCCTCAGTTGGTTCCAACCAAATACATATCCAATGTATATTATGAGGCATCAGAGGTTATGCGGTTGGAGCCAATGATGTGGGTCACTGGTGTTGGGGCCTCAGGGCTCCTAAACATGCTTTGGGTGCTGCATTTCAGTCACACCAACATAAACATCATTTGTGTATGATAATTTCTTACATTGTTGCATGATGGGTGTCTCTCACTAGGAGAACCCACCCCAATCACAGATGTTGATCCACTAGATCACCTTGCTGCCTATCAAGGCATGGCTTCAGTAGAAGAGTTTGGAGGAAAGACGCAGGAGAATAAACTCCCAAACCAGATGAAAAGTGAGTATGGGCTAATAAAGAAGTCACGTAGATATTCTATCTACTCTATCATGGATCTCGTGATCCATTTTTCTGCCCAGATCTTGGCATGCAAGATCATGCGTAGGTATCACACAGACGACATTTCGACACTAGTCATCTCTTTGGCTACGCAGTGTGCCAAGGCAGTCCAGTATAACTGGGCCCAATACTTATGCAAGATTTTTTTGGAGAATTGTAGGGATGCCCAGGATGAGGGCAAGGTGTTTCATTATGCCTGGTTTATGTTGTTGATTTCTTTGGTGGCATGTCGAATGGCCAAAGATAGTCAATTTCCTCAATAAGAGATGGACCTTCCAGAGGTAGCAAATTTCACTTCGCTCTGGGCTACCAACAACCCTGCGCATGTCACAGAGGCAAATATATTTTCGGTCCTGTTTTAAATGAATATGTGGATGGTCATTAGCTAGAGGCCAAGGATGTCACCCACACTATATGCCTAGTACGATCCCCTCATTGATTTCAAAGAAGACTTCCACAACTTGCATGTTCGCGCAAGGAGGGATCCCAAGAAGACATGGCACAAGTTGCCTTACTTGGTGGCTGAGGAAGATGTAGTAGAGATCATGGCCAAATGGCCACCTAAATGGATAACCCCATCAGATGCGGGCATAATTATAATTAAGGATACGGAGGATACAACTGTGTAGATGGCAACAACAGAGAAATACAAAGCAGCCCGGGAAAAAGCTATGCAGCAGAAAGAGGGTGCTGCTAGAGAAAAGGAAGTGGCAGAGAAAGCACGAGTAGCCTGCACAACGACAACATCGCAAACCACCATTAATGTTGAAGATTCCATACACAGTGAAAATTAGACTGAGAAGACATCGAAGAGGAAGAAGGAGGGGGCATGGAGCAAGGAACCCCTTCGTGGTCAAGAAGCAATAGAAGTAGACATCCACGGGGCCGTGGAAGAAACATAAGTCTGACCAATTAACCGGGGTGACCCCTTTAGTCCTCACTGAGGGGGACTTAGATAAAATTAGTGATGTGGTTTGTGACATGACCTCAGAACTTTGGGGCCACTTTGAGGAACTGTACCAGCAGACGCTCAGAAAGGTTCAACGATACATGTGTGAGTTACAGGTCTAAACAGATCGAGTACAGGCAAGTGTGGAGTAGGCGAGCAGGTTGCAAGTGAGCATGCATGAAGCGAGCATGTCAGTTTTAGATATAGACAAGACTTTGGATCTCCATATATTTCAGCCACTAGATGGAGCCCTGCCACTAAATGGAGCCCTGCGCCCTGAGACTGAAGAAGCAATGACACAACTATTGCAGATTAAGAATCTAGTCCTAAACCTTACGACACTCCCTATCCAAACCCTACATGAGCTTCACCAAGGAGTCTCTAATGAGTTGTGTATTAGGGAGTAGAGCACGTTGTTGGTTATGAATGAATTGAAAACAAACAACCAACAGAGCTTTGAAGAAAAGGTGCAGGCACTCAAGGAGAACAAAGAACTCACCATGCGAAGTCAGTAATTAAAGGCATCCATTACACAAGCTTACAATGAGCTGTAAGAACTCAGCATTTCAGCTGAAGAAACTTCCACAAACAAGATCCAAAAAATGTTCATGGGAGTAAAAGAGTTTAAGGACAAAATCAGCCAAGTTCGGTTTGAATTGTAGTTACAGATATCAAAGCTATAATTAAAGCTACATCCTATGACTCCTCAAGAGGTCCAGGAGCAACGCAAAGCTGCTATCTAAGAAGGCATGGCCACTTTAGAAGATGAAATCAAGGCTTGCACCGAGTTGTTTGAGTAGGCCATGGAGTTATGGACTTCACTATAAGAGGACCCAAGTCTCCAAAGGATTGGCACAAACATCTAGGAAAAGAAGAGGCAATTCGACAAGA
This sequence comes from Pinus taeda, assembly GCA_000404065.3. Classification (NCBI taxonomy): domain Eukaryota; kingdom Viridiplantae; phylum Streptophyta; class Pinopsida; order Pinales; family Pinaceae; genus Pinus; species Pinus taeda. Next base: position 127,281 of record APFE030395562.1, on the reverse strand, counting down.
TTTGATTGACTGCATGAACATTAGTGTTAGTACAATGGTTCACAAGGTTGCAAGAAAGAAAGATGTTGCAAACTGAAATTGATGAATTGTGCCACAAGGAAGAAATTCTAGTTTCCCAAACAAAGCCTTAGATAGAGGAGACCAGCCAACTGAATCTCTTAGTCTGGAGTAAATTTACGAGCATGCAGCACTCTCAAAGGACCATGGGCCTCGCGGTGGATGACCCAACTACTGAAAAATTGGTCGAAGAAGTGTAGCAGGCTTCTACACAAGGAACAACCAATTTGCATGTTTTGAAGTTGGAGTTCCATGAAATCCAAGTGAAGATCCAAGCACTAGTCAAGTGGCTCGAGGATGAGTCACACAATTGTATTGGGGGCCTATTGGGATAGGGTCCCCTGGAGTCAAGTCTTGGTACTTACGTTTTGTACAAATGTAAAGTCTATGTGATTGGAGGAAGTAGAGTGCAGAGATAATAAGAGTTAAAGGGGCTTTAGTCCATTAGGTTGTTAGGAAATAAGAAGTTTTGAGACCTTCCCATGGTCTGCGAACCATGGTATTGTAAAAGAAAATAATATATATAGAAGGGTCATAGCGAGTCTAGAAGAGAAGTCATAACTAGAGATCATTTTTTTCAGCAAGTAAGCTAAGGAAGGAAAGTTTGTTTCCTGTACTTAGGGGAAGGGGAAGGATCCTGCAACTGAGTGCGCAGAGACCTTGGTAAGTCTGCAGGCTAAGTGCAGGGAGCCCTGCAGTTGAGTGGGCAAGGAAGAAGAATCTGTACTTGAAAGAATACATCTAATAAAGATAGTTTTGATCCATAAAGTGTGCATATGTGTATCTGTATTTACTTCTGCAGTTTTTTGTATTTTCGCTGTGTATTGCAATTTATATGAATGAATTCTTATCTTAAGTGTGAAAGTGGTAGATCAGTAATATTTATTAATGTTATGAATGTTTAAAGACCTTTAAGAAGATATAAATTCTATTTTGGTAAATTACTATAACTATCTGTGTTAGAAGGGTTAGAGTTTGTGAAGACAGACTAAGCCCTAGAAGCCATAGGAACCCATCACAAACCTCTAGATGTAGAAACCTAGTTCTGTCATCCCCAAATATTGCTTCCAGTGAGACTACAGCCTGCACTACGTAAATTTTTGTTGAAAGGGCTAGTAGTTTAGAGTTTTTTTGGTTTGCACAACTAAATTTGAACCTGTGTCAGAGCCAATCAAGCCAACTTGAGGTATGGAAGGATTTGTTGTACTATTATTATTCCAAGAAAAATCATTTGACCCATTGGGTCTATTTATTCTATGCAAAGGATATCCCTATAGAGATTTATTCACAATCTTAGTTTTCCCATTGGATTGAGGATGGTAAGATGAATTATGAGCCAATTGAGTACCCAGATAAGAAAATAGTTTAGTCCAAAAATTTTCACCAAACATTGGATCTTCATCACTTATAATAATCTTCAAGATTCAATGTAGTTTTTAATTTTTTTCCTTGAACATTATTGCTATTGTATTCTCTTTAAAAGGACGTGTAATAGAGAAATAATGAAAATACTTCATCAATTAATCCACTACTACCATGATGACTTTATTTCCTTTATACTTGGGTAATCTTATAACAAAATCAACCATAAATTTTTCAATATAATTTTTAAGACTCCTTAAGACTCCCCCCCACACCCCCCACCCCCCCCCCCCCCAAAAAAAAAAAAAAAAAAAAAAAACCTTCTTAATTATATGGCATGTTTCCAAGAACCCCAAATGTTGTCCTATAGGATAAATGCGCAATTCCAAAAGGATCTTTTGTTCGAGTTGGTAATTATTACATAAATATAGGTGATATTGATACCATAATAGATCACCACATAAATTTATTCACTACACATAGGTCCTCTTGTAATCATTGAATGATATTGCATACCTTCTGGTCTTTCTTTTATTTTTTTGTGCTTTTTCCACCCAATTAGATTGTAGAATAGAAATAGCACATAATAAATATTATTTTTCTTTTTCTTTCCTTGAAAGTTCATCTTCCACCATATCACATTTTATTTTTCTGTAGATAATTTCAAAGTCATAACCTAACATTTTTCTGACATGTTTGTATTTATCTTCTAAAGATAATCATTGCTCCAAGAAGTACTCCAAACTATCATGTTCTATTTTTTCTTTGAAGTGTCTTCCTATTAGTTAAAGGCATCATTTTTTAGCTTCATGTAGTTTGATCAACATTTATTTTTTAGAAATGGGTTTAAATAATGAATTTCCTTTAAATTATCTGCTTTCAAGGGAAAGGGACTTCCTTCTTACATAAAAAATGAACCAATACCATGGCCTAAATCATCACGCTCTAAAATAAATAATTTTTTGAAGTCAAATGTGGCCAAGACAAGAGTCATACACATAGCTTGAAGTTCTTCAAAATATTTCTAGGTGCTTATTGATTCCAAGAAAATGCTTCCTTCTTCAATAATGCTACTAGAGGCACTACTATTCAACCATAACTCTTAAAATACTTGTAGTAATAGCCTTTCAATCCTAGGAATCATTTAAGTTCTGTAAGGTGTTTGGGATTAATCATTCCATTATAGTTTTAATTTTGTTGGGGTCCACTTTAATACATTTATGAGATACAATATGACCCAAATATTACACGTCTTGTACCTCAAATGCACACTTCGAAGGATCTACATATATTTTTCACTCTTCCAATAGTTTAAATCCCCTCTTGACATGTTGTACATTCTATTACCAAAATTTGTTATAGATTAGTATGTGATTTAAAAGTATTAACAATTTTTTAAAGGGTTTGAAAGTAAAACTCATCAAGCTTTGAAATGTTGAAGGTGCATTAGTGAGTCTACATGGAATACAAAAAAATCATAATGACCTTCAAGAGTTCTAAAGGTCGTTTTGGGAATGTCTTATTTCCTCATTATAATTTTATGATATCTTAAACAAACATCTAATCTAGTAATGAAGAAAAACTCCATGTATTTCATCTGATAATTCATTAATGATAGGAATAGGAAGATTAGCATTTATGGTCATTTTGCTGATTTGTCCATAATCTAGACACATATACCATGAACCATATTCTTTTATAATGATCACCATTGGTTAAGAGAAAGCATTCTTTTTAGGTTCAGTGATGTCAACATCTAGCATTTCTTGAATCACATCCTTAAACTCACTCTTCTATGCATATGGATATTGTTGGAGAGTGTAGTAGGGAAACCATTAATTCAAATTCTCCTTAACCTTAATAATTTCTTTTGAAATTTAGTTATTTTCTTGTGTTTCATTATTAGATCTTTTCATGAAACAATTATCAAGAGAAAAAATAATAAAGACAATGGACACAAGATATAGGTGTAACAACCCCGAAATAACAACACATAATTAATTAGATTAATCAAGTGATTTATAATCAACAAGCAATTTATCAACTACTTAACATTAAATTACAAAAATATGAGTAAAAAGAGACAACTTACCTATGAATTGTTAGTTGAACACTAGTTGAATTTTTCTACCTACAACAAAGTCTTGGGGACGACTCTCCACCCAACCGCAAGCTCAGTTGCACAAAAGCTTGCTACAACTAGCCACCCCCGAGCCCTCAATCAACGTACTACTGCCAGGGAATCCTTGTCTCACAACACTATTCACCCAAGAGAATGGATGGTGGAATCATGGAATCATGGAATGCCTCTCATCTTCCTCACCATCTATTAAATAGAGCAAACATTGGAAGGGGAACCACATGCACACACTCCATGTGTCAACATGCAACTTTACTGCTTTCTTGTTTTATTCTTTTGTTTTTATTTTTTGATAACTTTACTTATTTTTACTATTTTTCTTGTTTTATTTCTTTTGTTTTTACTTTTTGATAGTTTTACTGATTTTTAACTATTTTCTCGTTATTCTTATTTATATTTATTTAGAGCATGTAATTAATTTATTAATTTATTATTTGTTTACTATTACTATTTTTATTTATTGTTTCTATTTATTTAATATTATATTATATTATTCATTATTTATTATTTTTATTATTTATTATTTATTATTAAGAGACATTACATTTATTTTGTTATTTATTACTTCATGTAACAGTCCCGACACCCTCTGCTGAACTAGTATAACCAGCAGGCATCGAAAGTTTCAAAATACTCAGGAAATCCCAAGGAATCTTTGTCTTTTTTCCCACTTTCGGAATCAAGCATAAGCATTCTCGGTCTGTATCCTAGTCTAAGGCTAGCCCAAAGGTTTGCGCCTGACTCAAACCTCATCTACCCCAAGGCAAACATCTAGTATAGTGCTCAATGTCTCCAAGCATCTCACAAGGTTGGCCCACTCCCTCCACAACTCACTAAGGCACACAACCCCAGGCATCGAAGTCCTTACACCCCTACCAGACTTCGGCATCCCAATAAAATACTAGGCACCTAGCCTTCAATATCGGGCACTTGGCCTCCTTAAGATGGTCCCATAGCCCTCAAGAGTTATCCATCAAGAGCTATACAAAACATAGGAACCACTGGCATATGTAGTGTTGATTGATTATGTCCCCAGCCCATATGGTGTTACTTATTCTCCCTCGTGCATATGGGCTTGCATGAGATCATCAAATAAACCGGCCCTCTCGGCCCATTTGTGGAGTCCTATCAATCATTACACCTCAACATGCAATCAATGCATTAGCTATACCATCACAGTATCATAGAAAATAATCCACATGCCAAGTCTTGCATGTCATCATGAGAGCATTCATCATTGTTAATCACAACATTATAAATAATAATGAACTGCATGTCATAAATTTGTATGCAACTATCACATGCTTCACCTCATAAAATATCATCATAAGTTATAACATCAACATATTTGCATCGAAGACATATCATGACTTCACATAATAAATGAACCACATGTCAATAAATCTCATATTATAGCATCATAATTCCTATGCCACGTTATGCATATCATATCCATCATGAGTATTCAACATTAAATACCTATCATCACGTAGTAAATGAATATGTCAATATACCTTGACATAACATCATAATGCCTATAAATATCATCATCATCATCATAAGGATACATCATCACTATAAGAGCCACATGTACATCATTATCCTCCTACCATTATATCACGAAACCTCATGTAACATTATACTCAACATCATAACAGTTAATTAAACTAAACTGAAATCATAGTGTAACAACCCGAAATAACAACACATAGTTAATTAGATTAATCAAGTGATTTATAATCAACAAGCAATTTATCAACTAGTTAACATTAAATTACAAAAATATGAGTGAAGAGAGACATTTTACATGTTGAATGCTAGTTGAATTTTGCTACCTACAACAAAGTCTTAGGGACGACCCTCCACCCAACTATAGGCTTAGTTGCACAAAATCTTGCTACAACTAGCCACCTCCGAGCCCTCAATCAATGTACTACTACCAGGGAATCCTTTGTCTCACAACACTATTCTCCCAATAGAATGGATGGTGGAATCATGGAATGATGGAATGCCTCTCATCTTCCTCATCATCTATTAAATAGAGAAAACATTGGAAGGGGAACCACATGCACACACTCCATGTGTCAACATGCAACTTTACTGCTTTCTTGTTTTAATCTTTTGTTTTTATTTTTTGATAGCTTTACTGATTTTTACTGTTTTTCTTGTTTTATTTCTTTTGTTTTTACTTTTTGATAGCTTTATTGATTTTTACTATTTTTCTGTTTATTCTTATTTATATTTATTTAGAGAATGTAATTAATTTATTAATTTATCATTATTTATTATTTATCTACTATTACTATTTTTTTATTTATTGTTTATTATTTACTATGTATTATTTATTATGTATTATTTATTATTTATTATTTACTATTTATTATTTATTATTAAGGAACATTACAATAGGCTCGAAGCTAGGGAAAAACCCCTCCAAGGGGAAAACCTAGAAATAATCTCTTCTCTTCTTATAGAATCTTCTTCAAATGGGGAAACCAAGACCCAAACCCTATACCAAGTCCTCCTCGAAGCACCAAGTCAGCCCTCCAACAAAAGATCTTGAAATTAGTCAAAATATTCCAAATTCAAAAAGAGTCAACATCCTTCAGACCAACCCTAATCCAACTCTCGGCCCTGCAACTTGATCTGCAACTCTTTGGTGCTTTGCAATGCCACAAAAACCTTAGTTCACTTCACACGTGTAGGTAAAAAATTCCAAATCTTAGTCTCTTTCTTTGTCAAGGTTCTCTCCTTTGCTTTTAGTATTTCTGGCTTCAAATTTTGACCTTCTTGCACAAAGTTTCAAACCTAAAACTAGATTTGAAATCTGAACCTTTATAGTAGCAAAATAAACCTTAACCATCACACGTGTGGAATAATAAGGCCCAAAAACATACTTTCTTGACTCCATTTTTCTTCCTTGATCTTCGCTCTAGCTTCTTCCTTGTTCCTTGCCTCAAATCAAACTTATTTCTTGAGATGATTGAATTGATGCCAAATGAGTTCAAAATTGTGCATATTTATATCCTTTCCATGATGTCGAATACCCCTTTCTATGCCAACTTGTCACTGCCAGGGTCAAATTGTGCTTAGAGGCTTATAAGACTTTCTAGACTCAAAATCAATATCGTTTACATGTTAAAAATTTCCCAATATGGTCTTATACAATTGAAAAGGAATTTATTGACCCAAAACAATGTAAACTTTGAAACAAGAACTGATAATGCTACCTGTTTCGTAGAGATAGCAAAAAAGTGACCCGATTTTGAAAAGGGGCGATGCAGAACACACATATTTTCTTTAGAGCGTAGTTTTTCACTTTAAATAACTGATACGATTACCTATTTCATAGAGGTAGCAAAAAAGTGACCTGATTTTGAAAAGTGGTGATACAGAATACACTTCTTTTCTTTCTGAGCATATTTTTGACACATTAAATTCTCTTATGTATCAAATATACAAATTTGTTTTTAAATGTTAGTGATTTTCATGATGATTTTGAAATGTGTTGATGCAACATACATTTTTTTTATAGGGCATATTTTTCACACTTTAAAATTTATTATGTCCAATTTTTTTCATGATTACTTAATGAATTTTCAAGTTGTTTTATTTTTCTTTTTTTAAATGTTGATTACTTAAAAATAAAAAAGAGACAAAAAAACATAAATACATAAAAACTCATCTCATAAACCATAAAAGAATTTGGAAAAAAAAAAAAAAAAAAAAAAAAAAAGAAAAAAAAAAGAAGAAGAAAGAAAGAAAGAAAGAAGAAGAAGAAGAAAGAAAGAAAGAAAGAAAGAAAAAAGAAGTAATTAAAAATGGAAAATTTTAAAAAACATTAACAAAACAAAAAAAAAAAAATAAACTAGATTTAAAAAACAAAAAAAAAATAAATAAAATCTACTAATAAGATTAAAAAAACATTAAAAAAAAACCTATAATATATATATTATAATATATAGATAGATATTAAAAAAAATATTTAAAGTTAAAAATAAATATCTATTTTTTAGTTAAAAAAACACTTTTAATTTTTTCTTAAACCCTACAATTTTTATTTAAAAACAAAAAAAGATTTAAATAAAAAAAACATATATATGTTTGATTTAAATATATATATATATATAATATATATATATATATATATATATATAATAATAACTTTTTTAATAAATAAATGTTTTTTTGTTTAAAAGAAAAATATATAAGCATATTTTTATTTTTTCTCAATAATGAACATTTATTTTATTTTATTTTATTTTTTTTTTTAAATAGGACTTTTTTATTTAAAAAAGAAAAAAAAATAAAGTTTAATTAATTTATAAAGATTTTTTATATTTTTTTAAATAAATTTAAACAAATTAAAATTTTAAAGATTAATTAATTTTAAAAAATTTTAAACAAATATTTTTTTTAATTAAAAAAAATGATTTCACGCTCGACTGCACATGGTGGCGCGACCATGGGCAGAGGCGCTGCATGCAGCCTCCTCCACGCATGTTCACACCACCACGGGCGGCCAGGCGGTAACCGGGTGATTCCGCCTCCGCCCATGGCCGCGCCACCATGGGCAACCGAGCGGCAGCGGGGCGATTCTGGAAATTGCCCTGCCAACACCCGACCACCTGTGGTGGTGCGACCATGGGCGAAGGGGCTGCACACGACCATGGGCGGGTGGGCAGCGGTGGGTCAATTCCTGGAATTGCCCGGCTACCCGTGGTGGTGCAGTTGTGGACAGAGGGGCTGCATGCAGCCTCCTCCACCCACGGCCACCCGCGGTGGCACAACCCTAGGTGGACGAGGTAGCATGCAACCCCTCCGCTCAAGGCTGTGCCACCACAGGTGGTCAAGCGTGAATCAATTTTTTTAATTAAAAAATATTGTTTAAAAAATAAGTTTCTTTAATCAAAAAATGGTTTAATAATTTTTATTTTGTTTTAAATAAAAATATTTGTTTTAAAATGCTTTTGCTTTTTTTTAATAAAAATTTTAAATGTTTATCTATATAATTATAAATTTTAAATGTATTTTTTTTAGTATCTTTGAAATATAGATAATCTTTACTTTTTAATTGTATTTGTTTTAATCTTGAAAATACATAGCTTTTTTCTTTTAATTGGTGGTGTTTTTTTTTTTTTTTTTTTTTTTTTTTTTTTTTTTTTTTTTATTTAAATTTGGTATATTTTTGTCTTTTAAGGTTTTTTTAATGTTTTTAATCTTAAATTTTAGTAGTTAAAAAAAAAATTGTTATTTTTCTTTTTTTTAATCTAATTTGTCTTGTATTCTTCTTTTTGTTTTTTTGTCATTTTGTGTTTCCTTTTTGTTATCTTTCTATACTTACTTATTTATGTTTCGTCTTTATTTCATTTGTTTTCCTGTTTGTTTTGTTTATTTTTTCCAAATTTTTTACTGGCTCAGATTTTTTTTTTTACATTGTTTTTTTAAATATGTTTTCTTATGTTATTGTTTATGTTTTATTTTTTTTTTTAAGTCTTTATTCTTATATTTGTTATAGGTTAATTTTGTTTTTTTTTTAAACAATTTTTATTGTTTTTTTTTTTTTGATTTTTTTTTGTCCCTTTCCCTTTTTTTTTAATATATATATTTTATTTAAGTTTTGTTATTTTTTTTAACTTTTTTTGTTTTGTATTTTTTCATTGTTTTAATTATTGATTTATTTATTTTAATGATTTTTTTAATGTTTTTATTATTATTTTGAATTTTTAATGTTTTTCGAAGTCATGATAAAATATTTTATGCCATTATTTCGAAATGTTGAAAATTTACCCTCCAAAAAAAAAGTGTTATTCCAGTGTCAACACTTTTCGTTTTGAGGGTGATTTTGGCACAAAATTTACCATTGGAAACAAAATTTATTCGAACATCAACACTTTTCGTTTTGAGGGTGTTTTTTGCAAAGTGTTATTCGAACATCAACACTTTTTGTTTTAAGAGTGTTTTTTGGACATTTTTTGTACAAAAAATTGGTTTTCATCACCATTTTTAAAACACGATGAAAATTTACCCTATAAAAAAAAAGGTGTTATTCCAGCATCAACACTTTTCATTTTTAGCACTGTTTTTGATGTTTTTACGGGGTTTTTTGGCCAGAGTTCCTATTTTGATTTTATAGTTCCCGTTTCAATGTTTACATTGTTCCAAGAAAAATATTCCATGACATGAAAAACCTTAGAAGCATCAAGGACATGCTTAACCTAGATGACCATCAAAATGGATCATGAAACCCATACTTAAAATAATATTTTTCTTTCTTCTTTTTCTTGTAACATAAGATATACATAATCACTTGAGTACATTGACAATTGTGAAGACCAAAACTAGTTATATTTTCCAACACTCCCTCTTAACTAGGGATGTATTCATAATTGTACAACTAGTACAAGGTTTTTCTCAAACTGAAGAGTTCTCATAAGAACAGTCAGATTGGTAAGCCATCTCTAAGCATCAACATCATGACCAACATTGTCAACATAGTAAGGCCTTAACTTAACAAGATCTTTCTTATACAAGAGAATAATTTTGGGAGGATTTACGTGAGATACCACATTACCTCTATAAGGTACATAACTCATCCAGATGTTTTCTAGGTATGTTCTTTTAGGACTATTCTTGTCTTAGATTCCTAATCCTCAAAGAATATCGGTCATCTTTGACCACTCTTGTCTTGGATACATGTTCAAACCTTAAAGAGTGTCGGTCCACTTCCTATCTTGGATTTTCTATCCTCAAGGAAAACATAGATGCTTATGCAATCCTCCAACCCACCATGTTATTCACTCAGATGTATGGTTGTAAGTCCTAGCCTAGTGTATGACACATGATAGAAAAGAATACAATTGTGATGTTTCTCATCACTCCCTCTCAATCAGAGAGGAAATCCCTATTCCCATTTGATTTAGGGAATAGACCCTTACTCCTTCACAAATGTTAAGGAGACTTCATACTCCCTCTAAATATAGAGGAGATTCCCTCACTTCCTTTCAATTTGGAAGTCATAACACAATATCTCTAGCTTGTTTCCTTAAGTGTATCATCTACCAACTCTTCATGGAGGTAGTTGCATGGCTCCTTCTTTCCTTTGTATATAATAACATTGAGCTTTCTTTCTTCCTAGATGTTTCAGAGACATATACTCCCTTCAATCCTCGAGTCATCATCAATGAAGGCATTATATTGAGACTTCTAAAATAGAGTTAACCATAAATCCCTCTTAAACATGAAAGTGATGAGATTATCTTCTTACACTACTACCTTTCAATTCCAACATGATAATATAAACATCTTGACTACATAAACAAAATAATTCACTTAATTGAGTTCAACACCAACAGTTGATCTTGCCTCAACTATCATTATGCATTTTTACAATATCCCTCTAGATAGCAAAACAATATGTCAACCAGATAACCAATATCAAAATATTAATTTCATACTTACCTTATCATGATGGCCTTCTCATCAAAGTATTAGCTTACTTGAGTCTTTCAATATCACCGTATTTTCACATGATCCATATCCATATTGTACAAGAATCATTATCCATGCAATCATCTTAATATGGGTACCTATATATCGAGCTTTATTACCAAGCTATAACATATTCCTTGGAGTTGTCATTGTTAACTCCCTTTCTTTCTTCCAAAGACTATACTTGATGTTGATCGATATTGTTATATTTATGCCATGTAATATTGTGTGGGAGTCTTAATCTCTAGCCATTACAAGGCATGGAAACCAACTCTTTCTTGTAAAATTTGCATAGATATGAACCCTACCTTAGAGAAAAGTTACTTAAAATATGCATTCCTTTTCTTTCATACAACCATATAGCCATCCTTTCTTGAATGATATGCTTCTTGTACTTGTTGAAAATAGGTTCCTTTTCCTAAGAAAGAATGAAACTTGACCATATGCATTCCATCATTCTTCAACATTGTTGTTTCCATACTAGATGGAATATATACTAGTCATAATTCTTCTTTCAAGAAACTTTATGAATGATAGTTATTATAGGATTATCTCTAATGATCATTCTTGCAAAATCATTACCTCTAACAATATGTTATAATATCCTTGGATGAACTATAATATTCAATATGGTCCAACCTTCTCATTCTTTGACAACTAGATGACGTTTTAGAGCAATTTGATTATGTAGACTCTAATACATCTACTATCATATGTTTTTATCTCTCATGCCATGCTTTTACAAAAATAAAGACTTCTTCTAGAGAATGTAACAATGCATACTACTACACTTTCTACTTAATAAAATAAATACAACTTTCATAAAGAGCCTGACAAAGATAAAGCTTCATTCAATAGTAAAGATCCTTGGGATCTTCTCCTTCCAACTCTTTCTTAGGTTCTTCCTTTCTTCAGCTATGTGAGCTTCATTTCTTTCCTTTATTATGTTGTCTTGCTTGTTTGTACAATCCTTCTTAAAGTGACCATACACAATGCATCCAAAGAATTGAACCTTGGAAATATTTGTTTTTTTCTTGGAATTTCCAAACTCCCCTTTCCTCAACTTTTTGGACCTTGCAATAAAGGATTGAGACCTTTCATTTAATTTGGTGTCATCCTTCACCTTGATCCTAGATTGTTCCAAGATATATTGAGCCCAGAACTCAGTAAATGTTGTAGTATCATTCTTAGAGTAGATACTAGTTGCAAAAATGCTCCAATTAGGTGGAAAAGAATTTAATACACAAATTGTCATTTTAGAGTCAGAAATAGTTCCCCCAAGCCCTTTCAATTGATCCCTTATTTGTGATATATTCATGAGATAAGTGGCCATGTCTTCATCCTTTGACTTCCTTATTATATATAGTTGATTCCTTATGGAAATCTTTTGACTTGATGTACAGTTAGAGTGCAAATTTACCAACTGATCATACATAGCCTTGGATGTCTTCAAATCAACAATAAGGGGAACAAAATGATCTTTTATAGATTAAATAATGATTATTTATGCCCTTACTTCTCCCTTCTTGTATTTTTCTAACTCTTGATTCCCAAGTTAGTCCTCTTCATCCATGAAAGGAAGTTTGTTGATCCAATGAGCTTGTTGCTTTATTTGAAAAATGTATCCATGTGATCTACAAATTGAGACAGAGAAAATAATATGATACTTACTTTTCAACCAAGATTATTTCCTTTTGATGATGTCTCCAACTATATTGATGTTTTCAAGACCTCCAAGGAGATGTCAAAGATGCCCTAGAATGATGACTTATAGGATTCCTTCAATAATGATGATTTCAAACAAATTCATAAAGTGGATGATGATCCAACCAGATTTTTCCATTCCTTCCTTTAATAATATCTTCTTGGGATGATGAAATTTTGATAGCAACCTTCCTTCTAGGTCAATAGATCTTCTTCTCCTTTCCTTGTGTCTTTTTGCAAATGATTCCTCTAGACAAGTAATCCTTTCATATGCCATCAAGATGGTCTTCCAGCTTCCTTCTCTTTTTTCACTTTAGTTTTGATGCCATGTTGAAGAATGTGGTAGGGTGGCCATTAATTCAAATTCTCCTTAACCTTAATAGTTGCTTGTGAAATTTAGTTATCTTCTTGTGTTTCCTTATTATATATTTTCTTCAAACAATTATCAAGAGAAAAACAATAAATAAAATGGACACAATAAGCTCCAAGACAAGGAAAAACCCCTCCAAGGGGAAATACCAGAAATAATCTCTTCTCTTATTATAGAATCTACCTCAAATGGGAAAACCAAGACCCAAAAACCTAGACCAAGTCTTCCAAGCACCAAATCATCCCCCCAACAAAATTCCTTGAAATTAGTCAAAGTATTCCAAAGTCAACAAGAGTTAGCGTCCTTCAAACCAACCCTAATCCAGCTCTTAGACCTGCAACTCAACCTGCAACTATTTGGCCCTTCATAATAGCATAGAAACCCTAGTCCACTTTGTACATGTGAGACAATAAGGCCCAAAAACAGACTTTCTTGGCAACTTTCTTCATTGATCTTCGATCTAGCTTCTTCCTTGTTCCTTGCCTCAGATCGAACTTATTTCTTGAGATGATTTAATTGATGCCAAATGAGGTTGAATTTTCTTGTATTTATAGCTTTTCCATGAGGTCAAATACCCCTTTCTAGGTTGATTTGTCACTGTTAGGTTCAACTTGTGCTTGGAGGCTCATAAGATCTTCTAGACTCAAAATCAATATAATTTATATGTTACAACTTTCTCAGTAGGATCTTATACAATAGACAAGGACTATATTGACTCGAGACAAAATTTCTTTTGACATGACAAACCCTAGAAGCATGAATAACATGCTTTACCTAGATGGCCATCAAAATGGAGCATGAAACTCATGCTTTTTTTTTTCTTGTAACAGAAGATATACATAATGACTTGAGTACATTGACAATTATGCAGACTGAAGCTAGTTACATTTTCCAACATATGCTTGTAATGCATAATGTTTGGTGGTACACTTTGTGGTTTCAAATCAATAACATGGTCATGATATTGGGTAAGTGGAAGGCACACAGGAATCTCTAACTTGGAATGATTTTTGATAGCTCTTTGCAGATCCACTAGTTTAGGGGATATAGGTTTTTGAACATGTAGTGAGCACAATTGAGTAATTAAACCATGGTGTTCCTTTTCAAGTAAATTTTTGTGTTGTTAGAGCTTATAACTTTAGAGGGTTTCCTCATAAGGAAAATATCACTTTATTTGCCTCATGAAAATAACTTGAATATTAAGGGCCATTGTTCCTAATGATTGTAACCATTAAACCCATAATATAACATCAACACTAGCCATTTTGACTACAATTATTGGATTATCCTATAAATACTTCCCCATATTGAGCACAATATTATGGTACTTCCCTAAACAATTTATGGGACCCCCCTTTGCAACTATTACTTGATATTATTGTGCTAGAAACAAAAGGCAATGAACAATTTTTTTACTTTTAATTGATGAAATTATGGGTATTACCTAATTCAATCAACATTGTCACCCTTTTATTTTTGGTATACCCTTCTATATTGAGGGTTTGTGGAGTACTTATGCTAAGCCAATGCATGATAAAATATTGTTAGAGTAGTCCCTTATATATATATATATATATATAATAATATATAATATATTATATATATATATAATATATATATATATAAGATATATATATAAATATGTATGATGTATATATATATATATATGTATGTATATATATATGTATATATATATATATATATATATATGTATGTATATATATGTATGTATATGTTATATATATGTATTATATATTATATATATATTATATATCATATATATATTATATATATATATAATATATATATATGATGGTTCAAATTCTTCATCTTCTTCCTTTTCACAACCTATGTAGAAGAATTTCGTCTTGTTTCATTTCTTCCCCTTACTATACGTGTTGTCACAAATGAAACATAATCCTTTTTCTCTTCTTTTGTCCATTTGTTGACGTATTAACCTTGTTGATTGAGCAATGTTAGAAGATGGATTAATATGCTCTAAATAGTTGTAAGTGACCATTCTTTTTTTTGGTAAAGTAAGAATGGAGCCTTCTATTAACCGTACAAGTACATTACATATGTTACACGTCTTTGCAAGTGCAAAGACCCAAACAAGAACCAGCCTATTGTGGGAATGCCATCAACAGGAAAAACAAAACCCAAGATCAAACCAATTCTCATGGATTTCCAGAAACTTTTAAACGGGAAGGAGTGTTAGACTCCTAAGGGCTCTCTATCATCCATTGACAACTTTGGAGCTTCCACTAAGTTAACAGACCCTTCCAAAAGTCACAGAGTTTCGCTAAACTTGCACTAATCTAGACCTGATGGTAACACAAACCAAAATTTAAAAAAGTTAGAAATATGCCCCTCTAAAGATACGTTGACACTTCTTAACCATTGATCTATTCAAGATCCAATGGTCACAACACTTCCCGACTTCGAAGCTTGCTCCTTGTTTGTCAACCGTCGATCTCGCTCCACCAGATCTAATGGCTCACACATATTTAGGTCGGTAAACTTGCGCACTCCAAATCCACAGGAAATGAAGTTTCCTTCTCTTGCCTCGTTGTTACGTGTCACTGTATGTATGGAATCATAGCCAACTAGGAAAAGCCATTTACGGCTTTTCCTCCGCCTAAAATCCACTTGTGGGTTTCTCCAACCCACTTCTTCTCATTAACTGTCGGGTAACTTCCTCACCCAAACACCATAGATCTATCTCAACTGAGATCTATCAGTCCAAAATAAATCTCCATGCCACTGCGTCCTTGTTCTTCCTCTGCTGATCTCGACCATCCAATCAAATCCGTTGGAATACCAATGGCAATATAATCTGTGAACTGCTACTAATCAACAAGCAAACATTTTAAGCATCCATGTACTCCCACCTGTCTCCTAAGCCTCATCGATCCATCCTGTCGATCCATCGATCCCTATCTTTGGCAGCCTAATAGAGATAATCCTCTAATAGTTTGCATGGAGTTATCAACTCCCAAACGTACCAAGTGTACCTTTCCTTACAGTCACTCCTTCATTCGCCAGACGATCAGCTAACATATTAGCTTTTCTTTTCACATGGACAAAGTTTACAATTTTTAAGGTTTACAGGTGGGTATAAATACGGAGAAAGACCTGCGAAAGCCTCCAATGTTTCGACACTTTATCCGATGCCATACCATTGCATATTTTCTTGGCCGCTCTAATGATCAATTCTGAATTTACTTCAATGATGATACTGTGTGAATTTGAGTCCACCAAGATTTCCAAGAATTTCTCTAAGGCCATGAGTTCCGCTATCTTATTAGTGGCCTTCCCCAAGTGGCCATACAAGATCTCCTTTATTCGTCCTTGTCCATCTCTTATAACACCCCCAAAACTAGCTAACCCTGGGTTGCCCTTAGACGTTTTTTCTATATTGACTTTTACGAAACCATGTGGAGGAGGCTTCCAATATTTATATCTGCATTTATTTGGCTCACACCCTTAATTATGCCCTGTGGGCCTATAGACTAGAGACCCAAATGCAGTAGTATACATGCATCTTGGGCAGAGGAGGGTCCTTAGGAGTTTCCACAACAAGCTTTGGACTGTGTCTTTAAGCTACCTTAAAATTTGATCAATTATGTGATGGGGCTTTCTTGCTTTGTTCTTGAAGATCCTACTATTACATTCTTTCCAAATATCCCAGATGACAAAGACTGGAACTAGAGTCTAGGATTTATTGATGATTTCATTCCTTGAGAAGTTTTTCCTCCCATTCTTCAAAGTTTTGGAGATGTTGAATCTATCCCTATTAGTGTTCCTAAATATTGAATCCACCCATTCCCACACGGTAGAGGTGAAAGGGCAGAGGTTGAGAACGTGATCCATCATCTCCTTTTGTAAGCCACATAGGTAACATTTGGATGGGCCAATGAAGCCTTTTTTCAGGAGATTATCCCAAGTTAAAATTTTCCTTTGATGAACTAGCCAAATGACTAAGTTTATTTTCATCCAGTGGGAGCTTTGCCAAAGATTCTTCCATACTTGATTAAGGTTTTGGTAGTTAAACCCTATTACTACCTGTTTAGCTTCTTTGAGGTTGAAGTTTCCTTCGGTGTTCCTTCCCCATCTTAGTTGGTCAGGAAAGGAGGATACCAAAATCCTCCTATGCTCTAGAACTTGAGCAAGAGAGTCTGCCTGAGCCTTCAGAGGGCTCCCTTCACTGTGGCCTAGATCCTTCCAAATTCTCCATTTTCCATTGTTCCTTACCTAGTCCCAAAAGTCATTTACCATGAGTAGACCTTTGTTATTGGTATCATGCTTGATAGCTACTAATTCATCCTTATACACGTTGGGTTCCTGTTGCTAGTTATCTTCCCAAAACTGAGCCAGGTTCCCATCTCAGATCTCCTAGAAACTATGCTGCTGAACAATACCTTTATTTTCCCAGGCAAGGTTCCAAATGTGGGAGCCCTTAATATGCCTGACATTCAAATGTGATCCTTTTCCTACCAATTCTTGGCATATTTTTGTTTCCAAAGCTTGGCCCAAGGGGTTGCCAATTCCTTGATCCACCTCCACTAGAGTTTAGCTCCCGAAACTCTGCTAAGGGTTTCAGGGTCATGAAGCCCCAAACCACCATGGCTCTTAGGTTTGCAGATCTTGTCCCAGGCCATTAGAGCCCATTTATTTTTCTCTTCTCCTCTGCCCCATAGAAAATTCCTTTGTATGCTCCTGATCTGTTGCTGAACTCCTTTAGGAGCAGGAAGAGCTGAGAACATGAAAATCAAAGTTTCCTGCAAGACAGCCTGTGTGAGCACAAGGTGCCCTACCAGATTTAAAGACCTGCATGTCCATTTTCTGATATTATCCTGAAGTTTATTTATTATTGGCTCCCATACTCCCTTGCTTAGAGGCTTATCTGTAAGGGGTATGCCCAGATACTTGGAAGGTAACCGGTCCCTTTGAAACCCAAGAATCCTGGTGATGTTTCCTTGAATAGCAATGTGACTGTTAAAGAAAAAAACTTTTGATTTGTTGAGGTTTACCTCTATGCCAGCTACCATAGCAAAGTCATTTAAGATTTGTTTGATTGCTCTGGTCTCCCTGGTTGTGGGTATGCCCTACAACATTGTGTCATCCACAAATTGTTGATGAGTATTTGCCACTCCATACAAGGTGAGTTTGATACCCTGGATTCTTCCCTTAGCATTTGCCATTTTAATCGCTCTGCCTAGCCCTTCCATCATGAGAACAAAGAGGAAGGGTGAGAGCGGATCCCCTTGTCTGAGACCTCTAGAGGGTGTGAAGGTTCTTGAAGGAGTGCCATTGAGCAGGATGGAAAAACTAGTCATGGAAACTAGTGCCATAACCCATCTTATCCAGTTTTGGTTGAAGCCGTATGCTCTTAGAACTGCCCTTATATAAGACCAAATTAGCTTGTCGTAAGCTTTTGCTAGGTCTAGCTAAATGATCATACCATCTTGTTTGTTGCTTTTGAGAGAGTGTATCACCTCATGATCTTGGATGATGTTATTGAGGACTTGTCTTCTTTCCACATAGCCCATTTTCTCCTCTGAGATGAGAGCCGGTAAAATGGGCTTGAGTCTATTGGTGATCACCTTGGAAATAATTTTGTACACCACATTACATAAATCTATGGGTCTGAAGCCATTCAGAGTCATGGCTTTTTCCTACTTTGGGATCAAAGCTATGAAGGAAGCATTAAGAGCCTTCAGAACCTTTTTGGATCTTCTTGAGTCTTCCACCACCTCAAGGATATCATGTTTGACTATATTCCAGTAGGCTTTGAAGAATTCTACATTGAACCCATCCAGGCCTAGAGCTTTTCCATTTTGCATTTCATTAATCACTTCACTAACCTCCTCTTCTGACACTAACCTGTTAAGATTGTGGTTGTCCTCTCTGGTAACCAGCTGAGGGATGTACTAAGTGAAATTGTTGATGAACATGGATCTATCGCCCAGAGGCTCCTCTACTATACTGAGGAAGTGTTGAACAAGGACAGATTCCATATCTTTGTGAGAGACGAGTTTTATCCCTTGAGAATCTTTGAGCTTTGTGATTATGTTGTGTGCTCTGTGATCCATGGTGGATTTATGAAAGAACTTTGTGTTTCTTTCTCCCTCTCTAATCCACTGCACCCTCGATTTCTGTCTCTAGAAAATTTCCTCTTGCATGCACCGATCTTCCCATTCTTCCTGCACAGAGTCAGCTAGCTTTTTCTACTTCTCGGTAAAGCCATCTGTGATGTTGATTTGATTGATCTCCTGGAGTTTCTGCTCAGCTTCTCTTTTGGCTTTGAAGATATTGCCAAATTCCTTTTTGTTCCAATATTTAAGCCTGGATTTGATATGTTTAAGTTTCTATTGGAGCAGGAACATTCTAGTGCCTTGAATGTTTAGATCCTCTCTCCACCATTTGTCAATATTGTTGGTGAATTCAGGGTGAGAGAGCCAGGCATTTTCAAACTTGAAAGGTCTGTTTCTTGGTGTACCCATAAAAGTGGCTTCCAGTTGTATAGGCCAATGGTTCGAACCTCCAAAGGAAAGAATAGAAGCTGGCATGGCAGGGCCTGAAAGAAAGAGGTCCTCTAAAATAATAAATCTATTGAGTTTAGAGGTGACTTGTGATGCCCCTCCCCTCTTGTTGTCCCAGGTGAAGGTCCCATTTATTGTTTCAGTGTCCACTAACCCCATGTTCCTTATGAAGTTCTGGAAGGCCATAGAGTCTCTGCCTAGTTATCCGATACCGCCTTTTTTCTCTGTAAGAGTCTTATCATATTGAAATCTCTTGTAATGATCCAGGGCATATTAGGCTGTCTTGCTCTTAGTTCCTCAAGGGAGGTGAGAAGCTTGATTTTATCTTCTTTCTTTTGAGGTCCATAGAAATTTGTGATCATGTATATCTTCTAATCACCTAAAGGTTGACATACCAAAGAAATATAGTTCCTAGACGCTTCAACATCCAGGATTCCAAATTTCTGGGGATCCCAGAGAGTAAGAATCCCCCACCAAGTTATTTGCTTTAACCTCTAGATACTCATACTTGATTAGCCATTTATTATGAATTTCTCTAATCTTATCCATCAAACACTTTGTCTTCTAAATAAAAACCATGTCTAGTTTTTCTTCTTTTATTCTATTACTAAGATTTCTTTGTTTCCTTCTATTTCCTATGCCTCTAATGTTCTAGGTTGTGAGCTTCATTAAGAAAGGTTTGTGAAGAAATAACTGGTGAGATCTTTCATCTTACCTAAGTTGATCAAGAGTTTCCCACATTCTGTCATTTTTTCCCTCTTTTCCTGCCTAGGTTCTTTGGAAATTGTACGTGTCTCCTCCATCATTTTGACCCCTCTATGCTCCTGGATTTCATGATTTCTTTTGACTCCAGAGCCCTTCGGTTGTGATATCCATAGGAATAACTGTTGAACCCTATCATATTCCTCTTTTGGCAGGGAGTCCACTCCTTTAGTCGTCCCTTGTTCCAAAAATTTCTCTAGATCTAGATTTTCCCTTTCTAGAATCTTGTGCAGTTCATGGTCCTCCGTTCCCACCTCACTTGGAGTCATATCATGGTCCCTACTTATCTCCATAATGATTGGCACATCATCCTTTTGTTGGTAGTTTTCTATGATATCTTCCATGCAATTATCCCTTTCCTTCTCAGTGATAATGTTCTCCATTTCCTAGTTTGTTTCTTTATTTCCATCTTCTTCTTCTAGGATCTTAAAGCTATTGTGGCTCGGTTGTCTTTCCTCAATGATATTTTTTTATGGCTGCTTCCCACCTTTCCCTTTGCCCCCAACCTTGGTGAAACCGTCAGGATTTTTATCCATAGAGGTTTTCACATTTCTCTCCATATTGTTTGTTGGAAAGTCTCTATATAGATGCCCATGTTCATGGCATTTATGGTACCTAAATGGGATGTGCTCATAGTCCACCGCCTACGCCCATTCTTCGTCATATCCTTCAAAAATGATTGCATCTGGAAGTGCTCCAGATAAGTCCATTTCCACACATATCCGAGCAAAGGAGGTGTATTTTCCTTTCAGAGTCGCATATGAGATCTTTAGAAAACGCCCCAGTTTATTGCCTATTGTTTTCAGAGATTTCGGTAGTCAATAATCTAGAGGAAGGGAGTATAGTCTAATCCATGCTAGTACCAATGTGAATGTTTCGCGTTCTGGGAAAAAGTTCATCATCCATGGCCACATGTAGAGGCCTGCAGTAGCGTAGAAATATGGTCCTCCTTTGAACACTCTATATTTATCCTCTAGGCTTGTGAACACTACTGTGAAGAAGCCCTTAGATCCTAGATGAAGGTTTATTTCCCCCTTTGGTTTCCAGTGGCTCCTTATCTATACGTGCAACACCCTCTTCGTCAGTCATATCCCCATGAATTTTCATATAACCACATATTCCGCCATGTGATCCCTATGTTCTTGTAGCGTTGGGTTGCTTAATATGACCTGGGGAATGATGTTCGACTTGGGTTTGGATACCCCAATTGTCCTTATAGAAGTAGTTTTTTGACTGCTACCCCCTTTCTCCTTCTCCTTATTAGCTTTCTGCTGATCCCTTTCCTGTTCATGAGGTCTGTTTCTTCCCAATATTTACGTGTCACTTGCCTCTATTGTCTTCTCTAGAGTTTTCTTGAAATGCTACTTTCCAGTGTCCTTGCTTCTATCTGTAACTACTTGACTGTAGGAGGGAGCTGCACTCCCCCTTGCACCTCCTGCCATGGTACCCAATGTCAAACCCTAATGCCAACCCTAGATCAAGTTGTAGAGCCTTCACCGTCCATTGTAAGTGACCATTCATCTACAAGCCATATTTTCAATTTCATCTTTTCTTTCCAAGTTGAAAGCACTCTCTAAGGAATCTTGTTCAAACAGATGCACTTCATGTTGGATGCTTTCCTTTAAAGTACCCAAAAAGAGATTTAATAATTTATCCTCTAAAATGTCCTTTATTGTAAGACTTAGTTTTTAGAATTGTTGAATATGCTCTACAATTGAAACTTTTGTTGAAGACTTATCAATTTACCAAAGAATGTATTTCTCTTGATATCCCCATAATGTGTTATCAATTCATCCATTAAAGTGGACCAAGATATAATATAATCCTTTTTCATTCACAAATCCATTAATACTGTACAAATTGATCATTTTCAAAATTAAAGGAAACAATAGTTACCTTTTAAAGGCTAACACCATAAATCAAATTATTTATACATATAGAATATCCATGTTATAGGATATTTACCATCAAACTTCTTCATATCAATCTTCAAATTGAAATAGTTCCTTGCTTCCAAATTAAATCCATAACGACATAAATGAATGATCATGATTCTAAGATTCAATATTTTGTCTCTCCAAATATGATAAAATGATAACTATATGTGATTGGGTGTCAACATTGTTGTTCTCCTTATCTTCATTATTTCTTTAGAGATCAATATCCCTTTTATGGAGATTTTGTAAGAGAACCGTTTCTATGAAATTCATGTATTTTTTGTATTTTTTGTATTTTTGTTATTTCTTCCTTATTTTTATCCATATTCTTTTCCATTTTAGTTATCATTTCCCTTTGAATATATTCTTGAGAATGTGATAAATCCACTTGTTTCAACATACTACAATTTATTTTTAGCAACTTGGTTATTTAATTGGGTTAGTTTATTTTTGAGGTCTCCATTTTCTTTGTATTCCATGCTTGATATTTTATGAGGAGGTGGAAACAATATTTCTTATATAACCCTTCCTTCTCAAATTGATCTCCTTGAAAATGAGCACATCTAGAATACTTGTAAGGTAATTGTGTTTTGTAGTCTATCTGGAGCGATCATCACTTTTTGGAACAGTAAAATGAGTGATGCATTACTTTTTTCCAATGTGTTAGGAGTAGTGGATCTCTAAATTTGGCCTTACAAGGGTGAAGACTTAGGATTTCAGCCTCTTAAGTAGGGTACATCTCTCACCTGATCTAATGGGTGATAAATAAGATTGTAACAATGCCTCTAATCACTTTTGATACCTTCTATGCTATTTCTCTTTTGGAAAATGTAAATGTGCATTCATGAAAAGTTTTAGTGTGTGTTTTTTCCACTCCATTTGAATCTATATGAGTACATAGTGTTTTCCATGCATAACATAGTCACATTAATTATAGTAGAACCTATAATCATGTCTAAAACTTAGGTAAATCCATGGTTTTAAACACTTTCGTGGTAATATAGATTGACTTGATTCATTTCTTAATGTTTTAATAAACATAAAGATTTTTAGTATTTTATCAAAAACATTAATGATGAAGGGGGGCCACATCTCCAACTTTAGAACACAATGTTGTATAAATTGTTCAAAATCCAATGCTACAGGAATTAATTAGAACATCCTCATGATTCTTTTATTAAAGTTTTTGAAAGAAATGAATTTCCAACCAATTACGTATTACCATTTTCATCTATATTATTTCCATACAACTTTTAAAAAATTATAATAACCTTTCTATAATTATATAATAACCTTTATATATATATATATATATATATATTATATATATATATATATATATATATTATATATATATAATATATATAAAACCAAATTTACTTCGATTTAAATTTGGTAACATTTTTAATAACCTTTTTCTTAATTAACCTTTTTATTTGGAATGTGATTTTTATGGGAAAGGCATACACTTTTTATTTGGATGCACTTTATTAGAATAACTAATATCCTTTCGAACTCTTATGTCATCTATAATATGGTACATCACCATTTCTCATAAAACCAAATTTACTTCGATTTAAATTTGGTAACATTTTTAATAACCTTTTTCTTAATTAACCTTTTTATTTGGAATGTGATTTTTATGGGAAAGGCATACACTTTTTATTTGGATGCACTTTATTAGAATAACTAATATCCTTTCGAACTCTTATGTCATCTATAATATGGTACATCACCATTTCTCATAAAATATCTTTAAAATTTTACTAGATTATCCAAAAAAAAAAAAAAAAAGTTAACTAATTTGTTTATTGTCAATTAAATGTTTTCATTTTTATAGTTTTTATATGTGATTTTAAATTGAAAATGTATGTATAGATAAATTTTCTCTATAAACACAATACAAAATATAATGAAAACAAAATTATATTATAGCATATTTTTTTTTGTTATTCTACATAATTTATATTTTTGAAATTATATTTATTACTATAATTTCAATATACTTTTATAGACATTTTTTTTATATAGAATTTTATATGTAGAGGTGACAAGTCCTAACATCTATATGGAGACATGCATGATTAAGAGGATGACAATCATCACTTCACCATCTCTCCTTTACACTTTCAACAAAATGGATTCTAAGTCAAAGTGTGCATCCCTATGGTTGCTAGGATCACTTTGTGTAGTATAAAGTGAGAGTAAAGGGAACCTAACAACATGAACACATGGAAATGAAAAATCTTTAATAGGGATGGGGCTAGAGATGATGAGTGGAAGAGGAAATCTAGTACCTTATTGCTTGGGCTATGGAGTCATGGATGCAATCTATGAGGTTGTTCTACTATAAAAGGTTAGCAAACAAATATAACAAGATGTAGAAAGGAAAGGACCTCAAAAATTAACTCCATAATCCAAACTGAAGGTGGAAATATTTAAACATTCACTTACCAAGGGAGGTCTAAGGTTTTAAAACGTTTTTTTCTTGAGGAGGAGGCACAATATTCACTTGCAAAGGGAGGTCTAACACTTTGACTCCTCTCATAAAGACAAGATTATTCCTAGCTCTAGATTTTTTCAATCTAATATAGAATACAAGCCTACTATATATGTGCCTAGAGCAATTTTACCACACATATAAGATTGTACAAATATGACTACACAACTTCACACAATAAGATTATCTTCATTCCATAAGCTTGCAACAAGTTCTCACACTAATGTTCTATTTCAAATCGATATACAAAATGCAAAAAGAAATCCTTTGTATAGGCTTTAACCCAACTCTCCTTTACAATAAAATATTATTTTCCAATTAATATATTAAAATATTTTAAATAACTAAATATTGGGTAAATTAAATCAAGGTCCCATAAAATAATTTTGGGTACAATGTTATATTTGGTTTTCAATGCTACATGGCTTCTTCTATTATCCTTTTGTTCATGCAAAGGAAAAATATAGGATTCATTTGTCATCCTCACAGACAAGGCACTCTCCAAAAAATAACCACCCCAACAAAATACTATAGTTTCAGCCAATTGAGGTTCAAAACTTGCTCTAGTGTGTTCATGGATGTTAATTATATAAGCCTCTTCATGAGGGCATGCTCCATCAAAGAACCACCCCAAAACAATAATATTGCTTAGACAAATGAGTAGGGTGGATTTGAGTGGTTTTCCGGTTGTAAAGCTTCAAGGATGAAGACATTCTTCTAGATATGCACGAAAATGTTAAGTGTCTTCATTAGTTAATTCCTCTAGAAGATTTGTTTTATCAAGACAATTATAATATATCTCGTTTAGCATATATTCCCTTGAAATGTGCAATTCTCGAAGTTGCAAGCCACTTCACATGTGTGTAAATGTGTGAATAAGGTTAAATAAGTCCTCATAGTAGGCTATAGCATCTAGTAGCCTAGGGGTGCATGTGACATGGTGGAAATGATGACGTGAAAGGACAAAACCCTAGGGCACATGGATAAGAATCTCCTAGTAAGACATGAAGAACAAATAATTCCTCAAAACTTTGATAAAAAAGATAAAAAAGTGACATGGAAAGGTCATCACATGTAAACATGGGAACAATTTCGAGGATGGGATAAACTAACCTTTTTTAGTGTATCATCTCAATATGTGTCAAAAGGGGGATCACTTGTCTCATGTGTACCATATGAACTTTAAGTTACAGCTTTTAGTGAGGCTCCATTTAGAAAATGAATATTAAGTGAAAAGTCTCATTGTATAATTAGAACAATAGTGCTAATAAGCCAATACTTAGACACTCAACCAAAGGTTTATGATTTTAAATTCCAATTAAAATACCTCAAACTAGTTAGGCATGTTTACGCTAGAGAAAGTTAGAATATAGGAATTGAAAGGTTATTATACGGTAAGAGCTAGATATTTTAAGCTACTTATATCCTTCACCCCATGGGAGATGGAATGTAGGTGTTAATATGGATTTTTCCTAGGAATAGGTAGAGATGTGATGTGATCGAAAAATTACCTAGGTAAAATGATGAAATGTGGTGAAATGTAAGGGAAAAGTGGGTTTCACCTATATAATAATAAATTGTAACCAAAAAATTATATAAGTGAAATAACCAGATATTATGAATATTGATAGTCAAACTAGGCAAGTACACCACCATACTAGAGCATGGCCATATCATCCTCTAACACTAAATGAAAGTGACTAACATGTTGATGTGACCACCATGATGAAGAACCATATCACCATTAAAATTACCTTCACTAATACTCCACCTTTTTTAAAGTTAAAATCACATCACCAATTTACACAGGACCATATACCACTTCTTTGAATATGACAAACAATAATATCTATTATAATTCTATAAAATTATATAATGCACAGTTTAAAAATATGAATATAAAAATGTAAAAGTACTCTAATATTTTATAATATATCTTAAACATACGATATAGGTATAAAAATAAAATTGTACAAAAAAACCACAACTTTATCTATGGAAACTCCCAAAGGAAGAGGATAGTAAAATTCACCCTCGATTTTTAGAAAATTTAATTAGTTAAAATCGGACGTGGACAGATTAACAAACAAAAATGTGGGGTAGAGATAAATAAATGATGTCATTAAAATATAAAAAGATATATAAAGTAAATGCATCTTCTAAATATTGTCAAAAGAAAGGCATAATGATTCTAAAAATAATAGAACATATAAAGTACGATGTCCATTCTAACTTAAAGTCAAAAACACGGAAATAATTATGAGTTAACTTCGCTATATTCTAATTATTATAAAGTTTCATGCATTGGATGGGAAATACTTATGGTACATTGAAAAAAGTTAATCATAAGAAATATTTAGTGTACTTAATAAATGGTTTATATGGGCCATTGACAAGTGTTAATGATTTAATCATTAGGTATGCATGAGATGGTATGAACGTTAAGAATCATCATAATTGAAAGTGCAAAATAGTTAAACCATTAATCATAATTGTGTGTGCAAAGATGTAACCCTTCCTCAACATTATAATATTGATTATTGAGTATTAGACAATATTTTTTAGTTTAGTTGAATAGATTGATATTAATCTTGAATTAGTAAAATTTTGTAATACAAAAAATTTATAGATATTTTTTTTGTTAAAATATTCAGAATGGAAAATAATTATTAATTTAATTTATACTATAAACTATTTTTCTTTTCTTTTATTATTGATATGTATATATAATTTAAAAAGTTTATATATATTTTTTATCTAATTGAAAATTTATGTTAAAAATATTTTTAGTATATTAATTTATTACAATTTTTTTTTAAATATGGATTTATCAAGTGTTAATTATTTAATAAATCTATTGTGAAACTTGACTAATCTAAAAGAAAATGCAAATGCACATTGTTGCAATGTCGTCTCCTCTCTCTCCCTGGAAAAATACGCATACACAACAGGAACAAGAGTGAAGGGATTGCATTCTGCACTCCTAAGGCCTCCCACCAACAACAAGGTTGTCAAGGTTGTTGCCACTAGTGGCAAGAAGATCAAGGTTGTTGTCTCCGAATAGAGGCACTTTTGCCAAGTTTATTCTCTCTTGGTTGAGCTGGATTTGGCACCCTAGTTGTATTCAGAAATCTCCTTAATAATACAAACCCTCTATATGCTGCACCGGTTTTCCCAAATTTGGTTTTTCCGGGGACAACTATCCAAAAATAATGGTGTCCTTTGTGTGATTGTCTCAGTTTATTTCAGTTCATGATATGTATGTATTTGTACTAGGCTCCAATGGTGTTTTCATCGTTGTTTAAGTAATTAAATAACTTGTTAAATGTAAAGAACAAGCATGAGATAATAAACCAGTGATTACAGTGGGATTTCTAATGTGTGGATTTAGAAATTCTCACATGGTATTAGAGTAGTGCATATCATAGGAGACTGAAGACACCAGCTGAGAAGATCTAAATAATTTGTTGTAGAGAAGCAACTATCCCTAGTGGCAACATTGTTTGAGAGGCAGAGGGGTAGGTGTAGGAGTGACGCAGAGCCAAAGGAGTGATGCAGAGGCTCACACAGTGCCTCCTTCAGCATTTCAAGCCTACAGAGGGTGACGCAGAGCTAGAGAGGAGCACATGCAGTGACTGTGTCAGCTCTCTAGGCCAGTGCAGAGCTTGAAAGGTTTGAATCAGTTAGTTGTCAGGGCTGGAGAAGAAATGGAGATTTAATTTGAGGAGCTAGTGGGACAATGTTGTTGTTGGTGCAGAACAGTGTCTATGGAGACACAACCAAAGTAGAGGGAGTCACTGCCTTGATAAATTTCTAGCTAAAGAACCCTAGAATCAGGTTGCAGCAGCAAAGAAGGATTAGAGAGGAAGTGATTCGACAATTGGTGGGAGGATTTCCATGAAGGAAATCAGGACTCGGAGGGAGTATAAAGGATCTTGTTCCTTAGAGGGTTTCTTGCACCAAAGTAATCTAGATCCAAGTCTTTCTAGAGTGACAGTAGGAGAGGGAGAAGAGAACTAGTCATATTTGTGAACAGAGATGGCAATGAATGGGTTGAGGGATTAGGACAAATTGGATCGATCGTCCAATTCTATCATCTGGAAGGCCAGGATCCTGGATATCCTAGAAAAACGTCTCATCAAGGACTATACCTTGAAGGTAGTTGTTGAGTCAGTCGACGTTGATTTTTTGAAGAACTATGAGGAGGCCCAAGCTAAGGCCAAGTGCATGATCCTAGACGCAATCAAAGATCATGCAATACCACACATTGCTGAGAAGAACACAACAAGGGAGATGTGGGAGGCATTGACCACCTTGTATCAGGGCTCTTCTGTCCAACGAAAGATGCTATTAGGAAATTAGCTGAGACAATACCAGATGTAGAAGGGAGAAGAGACTGATCCCTTCCTTCTCATGTTGCAAGGGATTCATAACCAATTGACTTCCATGGGGTCTACGCCAAATCTTGAGTTCATGGTCAGGATTGCCCTGAATGCAAACACTGAGGACTAGGAGACCTTTGTCCAAAGTATCTTGGAAAGAGAAACTCTCCCCAGTTGGGAGGAGATGTGAGAATCTCTTCGACAAGAAGAGCTCCGAAGGATGAACAAGACAGTGAGTAGCGACAAGGTAGCCCGTATCAAGAAGGAGGAGGAGGAGGAGGATGTAGCTCTTGCATCATCGAGACATCAAGTGCAATAGAAGAGGAAGAAGAAGGACATCACCAAGATCATATGCTTCAACTGTGGGGAACTGGGACATTATGCCACTCAGTGCCTCCGGAAGAAGGGCAAGGGGGAAGCTTCTGAATCGAAGGTTGCTCCAGTGAAAGTAGACAAGGAAGGTGAGGATGACAATTGTGCCATGAGTTCTCATGCACCTCTGGAGAAAGGTGGGGCGACATCGATTTGTAGTCAGGAGAACTACATGGGGGCAGGATCCTTGAGGTGCCCAAACTCTTAGATCACACACAACTACAAGAGCCCTTAACAACAGTAGCATAACAATGGGTATCGATTGGTGCAAGGTGTGATGGAGCAACAATGGCAGAGCTGTAAAGCCAACATATGAGGCAACACAGTGGATGTTGTAGCCGTACAAGAGGCACAGAGTAGTTTACAGTAGAGGGTCGATACATATTAGCAGTAGAGGTAGCTTCAAGAGCACGAGGCATCCATACTATTAGGATGTCAGTGTTTAGGTGAAGTATCAGTTACTTACTTCTCAGTAACTGAGTTGCAGTGTAGCAATTAGCAGTGGCATTGCTATGGGTAGCATGATGCATCATCTTGAGAGGGAGATGTAGTACGAATGCAACAATGGAAGTGGAAGAGTCATGGGCAGCAGTACAGGAAACAACAATGCAGTGGAAGAAGGGCAGCATGCCAAGCATCAACAACATAGAGGACTGAAGTAGTGGATCAGTGTAATACTTCTATTGAGAAGTGTTACTAGAACACATTCTTCACTAAGAGGGAGTGTTGATTTTGGGTAGCATCAAATGTTCTTTATCTTTGAAATTTTGTGGAGGGGGTAGAACACATGAGATCTCTAGAACCCATAAATCATTTGGAGAAATTCCACCCAGATGAGGATTTTTTAAAATAATTAATATTTTTTAATGGGTTTCTATGTCTAAACTTAGGAAAATAAAAATATTAATGTGTATTAATAAAAATATTAATGTGTATTAATTCTAAGTGACGAGGGTCAAGCCTATTTTAATCTTATCCATTGATTAGAGATTAGTTCACGACCATTGATTCATCAATAGGAAAAGTATAAAACGAGGCTTGAGGGTCAGTTGGAGATACACTAAGAGATCAAAGAGTTCGATTTTTCTGGGGCATGATTTGCTGGGAAAGTCAATCTAAGTGATCTGAGTTGCAATGAGAGGGGAAGTTCGACAGAGGGACTTTATTCCATGGCCAAGAATACATAGCAGAGAGGCAAAGCAGCAGTAACAGAGACAACGCAACTCTAGAAGGGTGACGTAGAAGCTAGAGGGGCTAATGCAATCCCTTAAAGGCAGCGCTGGGGTTTTCTGTGGGGAAAAGAGAGCAACAGTTCAACATATCGACTTCTGAGTAAGGGAGGCTCACTGGTAGGGTGACGTATCTCCTAAAAGAGGTGACACAATTCCACTGCAAAGATTGGAGCAACCATCATTGCCTAGCACTGCGAACAACAATTGTCATTTGTGGGGTTTAATCATCTAGTTGTTAGAATTGTCAAAATATCTGTCTCCGGATAGAGGTAATTTTGCCAAGTTTATTCTCTGTTGGGTGAGATGGATTTCACACCCTAGTTGTATTCAAAAATATGCTTAATAATACAAACCCTCTATATGTTGCACCGGTTTTCCCAAATTGGGTTTTTCAAGGGACGATTGTCCAAAAATAAAGGTGTCCCTTGTGTGATTGTCTTAGTTTATTTCAGTTCATTATCTATATGTATGTGTAGGATCAAGTAGTGTTTTCATCATTATTTAAGTAATTAAATAGCTTTTTAAATGTAAAGAACAAGTAAGAGATGATAAACTAGTGATTGCAATAGAATTTTTGATGTGTATATTCAAAAGTTCTCACACTTGCATTGTTATTGTCATCGGAAGAGTCATCACAAGACAGACATGATCACAATTTTTTTTAAGATATTGTGACGAACCCACCATAGTTCCAATGAAATTTAGATGGGAATTACGTTGAGACACTGAAGACGTTGGAAATTTAAAAAGAAAAAAAATAGCGCTGAGAATTTCCATGACCCATATAACCCCATCCTTACAATTTTTATAGTGTGCATGATGGGACGTTTGCATTTTCCTCCCCACATTTCCCATCAATGATTATAACCTTGAATGGGTTAGCACTAGTCTATCATCATCATCTCAAAATGACCCGATAGATGAAAATTTATCATGTCTTTCATCATCACTTCACTCTATCTCATAAATGATCCCTTCTATAGATTATATAGATGAATTTATGGTAGGCCATCCCCTCTACCTAGCCTTTGATTGATTGTGACAATAGGTGAGTAAAGGACAATTTATAAACAGGGGATTACCTCCAATTCGTCCTCCTCCATCCACCCCATAGCTAGCGATTTACTAATTTTCCACTTCCATACATTTTATTCGGGAAATTTTTTTAGACAGTTAATTCTATCGATAGTCACAACACACCTAGGAGTCAGATAAATTGTCATACAAACTAATAAACTCAATCAACTCTACATTTTTTGTTATTTGTTAGGTCCCTATACTACTATTTGTTACTAGTGAAACCCCATTATTGTATTGTTGTGCCCATGTAGTCCCTATATTGTTATTATTGTGCCCCATAGAAGCCCACTATTGTTAATGTTGCTCCCTTACATTATTATTGTTATGTCGGCTCTAATTATATTGTGACCCCTTAGAATCCTATATAAAGGAGGTCTTGTCATTTGTATCATCCAATAATTGTTCATTTGTGTAATGTAAAGGAGGTTGCCCCCTTGAAGAGACTTATTTTGAGTCATCAATCTATCTATTCTTCTATTTTGTGAGCTAGTTTCATAACATTTGGTATCAAATCTTTGGAATCTAGGGTTTCGTAACAAGTCGTTGTGGAATGTTTGCTATAAATTGTTTTATATGAAGATTCAGAAGCTTAAATTAAAACCCATTTGAGACGAAATCTTGCAAAACCTTTTGTACAAATTTTAGATCATGTCTCTCTATACTTTCGGATATATGATCCAAGGAAGTTATGATTTTTGCAGGCTCCCAAATTCTATCTCAAACAAGTGACCTTGGGAAAATTGTCATAACTTTCCCTCTGATCATCAGATTGAAATTTTGTAAAAAGTGGCAGAACATTAGGGTACTTTTGAGGTCTAAGATGGGCCTTCTAAGGAAATCATAAAATAATAGTGGAAATAATAAAATGATTAGATTACATCATCAAATTTTAGAGGGAAAAAATAAAAAACTACTTTTTCAACTCGTATTTTCAACTTATCTCCCTATGGGTTTACTCAATTTTCGACCAGAAATAATTATTGGATGCATAATTTGATTCCTCATCCAAGGAGTACCCATGTTGCATACTTTCGATGAACCCAGCTACATGAAAAACGTGATTGCAATCACATTTTTTCATGTATTTCTCATTTTTCATGTAGCAAGGTCCATCGAAAGTATACAACATGGGTACTACTTGGATAAGGAATCAAATTTCCAACAAGTACTCCCACTTGAAATTCGAGTAAAACCTTAAGGAGATAAGTTGAAAATATGAGTTGAAAAAGTAGTTTTATTATTTTATTATTATTTAAACTTTTTACTTTTTTACTTCAAAAATAGTGAATCATCCCCCATGGTTGACATCATAATCTTGAATCCTATCGGTTCTTATAAATTTTATTTTGGTTGTACATTTTTCTTAGGAGGCCCATTTTAGACCTCAAAATTCCCCTAATGAAGAGGACAGACTGTAGTTTGTTGTGTATCATTTTTAGTGCTGAAGGTTGAAACAATGACACGTGGTACTTCGTATAAGTTCTCTCTACTGAACTAGTCTATAATCAGGCCATTGTGGGCGATTTGGCATAACTCTTTCTTGGAGAATCCAATATCAATCAAACCTATGGGGTTGGAAAGAGGACTTAGAGGGCTACCATGGGACGAAATTTCATAACTTGGAGATATGAAATTACTATGGTCCTTACAAGGTGTTGCAAAAGGTTGGTACTATTGGAATACAAATTGGAGTTTCATGCATCTTCCCGAATGCACTCAGTTTTCCATGTTTCATGCTTAAAGAAGGTTATACAAGATCCCAATTCAAACAATATTTCCAGAACTTAACGAGAAAGGAAAAATCATAGTGGAACCTGAAGTAGTCATGGAAACAAGAACCTGATAGCTACAAAATCAATCAATTTCAAAGTATCTCATCAAGTGGAAGAACTTACTGCTAAAGATTTCACATGGGAGGATGAGAATTTTATACAAAAGCATTCATAACTACTCAAGTGTTGAGGACAACAATTTTTCAAGGAGAGGGGCATGTTAGGTCCCTATACTACTAATGTAGCCCCTTATTGTTATTAGTGCAACCCTCTTATTGTAATTTTCTGCCCATATAGTCCCCATATTGTTGTTATTGTGCCCCATAGAAGCCCAATATTTTTATTGTTGTAACCTTATATTATTATTGATATGTTGGCTCTGATTATATTGTGACACCTTAGACTGCTATATATAGAAAGGAGGCCTAGTCATTTGTATCATCCAAGAATTGTTCATTTGTGTAATGTAAAGGAGGTTTCCCCCTCGAAGAGGCTTATTTTGAAGCCGTTGATCTATCTCTTCTTATATTTTGTGAGTTAGTTTCATAACATTATTGAACTTTCCAATAAAAAATAACGTAGATTTCATTGAGTTCGGTAGTGTATATGACAATTTCTTTGACTTCTAGGTGTGTTGTGACTATCGATAAGATTAGCTGCCAAAATGAATTTCTAGAATAGAATGTTGGAAATGACAAATTAGGAAATATCTAGCTATGGAGTGGATGGGGGATGAAATGATGGTGATCCCCTACTTACCAATAGTCGTTTATTCACTATTGTCACAATCAATCATAAGCTAGGTAGAGGGGATGGCCTGCCAGAAATTCATGCATATAATTTGTAAAAAGGGTCATATATGAGATAGTGTGAAGTGATGATGAAAGACATGGAAAATTTTCATCTATTAGGTAATTTTGAGATGATGATGACAAATAAGTGCTAGCCCATTCAAGATTATAATCATTGATGGCGAATGTGGGGAGGAAAATTCAAATGCCCATCATGGAAATTACAAACATAGGTACTTAAATTGTCATCATAATCACAAACTATTATGAATTAGCAACTAATATATGTTAAAAATTTGTTAGACTTGTATAGATTAGAAAATGCAACCAATATATAATAGAATTTTGCTAGATTGTCCATGATTTAGACTCTAAGTATTTGGTGAAATCCAACCATATTGATCCTGAAGATTATAATTTAGAGTCATTGGGCATACCTTAGAATCAAGTCTTTACAACTGAAATGCATACAAAAGACTTCATAGAAACGCATAGGACATGCACAAAATGTGTTGAAAAATGTATTGCATTATCTCACATGCCTTTGGATTGGGGTGGCTCATCCTTTTTCAAAATCATGGAGCCCAACTCCTCTTCTTGTTTGGTGGGTGAATTATTATATTTCTCTTTCTAGAAATGTAGTTAATAAAAACATAATTTGATTTTCTAGGTTTGTTTACTTGCATAATTTTTTATGGTGATGTTAGCTAGTTATGTCATTTTGTCCTAGCCTGTGAGCTTTTCTTTTTATTTCTTGTTAAGGTAGTCTATAGGTTGGAGCAGCCCATACCCTATCTTTTTTTATAGACCTCTTTTGATAGTTTTGATGGGTGTATGCTCAATCCTAATATTTTGCATTGGTCTAGTTTACATACCGGTAGGTCAAGACACT
Organism: Pinus taeda; assembly: GCA_000404065.3. Lineage (NCBI taxonomy): Eukaryota > Viridiplantae > Streptophyta > Pinopsida > Pinales > Pinaceae > Pinus > Pinus taeda. The sequence continues at coordinate 91,892 of APFE030395562.1, read as the reverse complement.
CTAAGAGGCTTTCTATGCAATGTAATTTCAGTGTTAATTTAATATAGTATATGAGCTAGAAATAAACCATTACATATTCTCTCATAATTAGTGTTGTATCTTTGTTCCCAAAGGGAATTACAATATACATGAATGAGATATTGGGTTGTATCTGACATGCATCTAGTCTATGCTTGACCTATTGATTAGGAGAGGGAGATAGTAGTTGTAGTTGGTCGAGTGCTCAACCTAAAGAGGGGGGGGGGGGGAGGGCGGGCGGCGAAAGAAAGACTAAGACGAAAGGGCAGGGATCCAACAGCTACTGATCTTCCAGCCATCATCTCTATTGAGATTGTTAAGCCTTCTTTCAATCTCAATAGCTTCCCTGAATTTACGATGATGGAATTGCGCAACTTTGGCAACAACCTTGGCCTCCTCTATACAAACCTGATGCTTGGTCTTTTCCACATGCTCTGCTAATGCTGAAGACTTGGTTCTCCCATGTCTTAGGTTAGCTGCATGTTCACTAATCCTCTAATGGATGGAGCGCCCTGTTTCCCCGATATAGGGGTTCCCATAAGAATAAGGGATCAAGTAGACACCCTTCATGTCCTTAGGGTCAACGAGGAATTCTCTGCCCTTAAATCCTTAAATCAGAACAAAGATATTATCGTTTTGAAGGCTGACAAAGGAGGGGCTACGGTCATCCTTAACAAGGATGATTACCGTAAGAAGATGTTAGATCATCTTTACAATAGTGGCAGTTATAAAAAACTGCCCAAGAACCCTCTGAAGAAGATTTCTAGGACAATAGCTTTCGCCATCAAGTCTAGTAGCTCTATGAGTTCTCTATGCCACAAACTCATTGAGAGCAGTGCCATTACTCCTAGGATCTATGGGTTACCCAAGATTCACAAAGAAGGGGCCCCTCTGAGGCCTATCGTCAACACCATTGGTGGTCCGACCTACCTTCTAGTTAAGTTCCTTGCCCTGAAACTTAAGCCCCTAGTTGGCCGCACTAAGTCCTTTGAAAGACTCTGCATCCTTCATTAAGGAGCTTAAGGATATTAAACTTGACCCTGACGACATTCTCGTCAGCTTTGATGTGGTCTCCCTTTATACTTGCATCCCTATAAAGGAGGCCTTGGAAGTGATCTATCGCCTCACAGATCCCGATATCGCGCATCTGGTTGAGATCTGTCTCACTTCCACTTTCTTCTGTTTCGAGGGTGAGTTCTTTGAATAGACCTGTGGTGTTGCCATGGGTTCCCCCCTTTCCCCTATTGTTGCGAATCTTTTTATGGAAGATTTCCAAACCAAAGATTTAGCCTCGTCTCGTCTCCTTCCCAAGCTATGGAAAAGGTATGTAGATGACACTAATGTCATCTAGTCCCATGGCCAAGAGGAGCTGGATCGCTTCTTCAATCACCTCAACTATCAGTCCTCTGCCATTAAGTTCACCATGGAAAAATAGGTCAATGGTTGCCTCTCTTTCCTGGATATTCTTATATCTAAGAATATGGATGGCTCACTCTCCCACTTAGTATTCCACAAGAAAACGCATACTGAGCAATATCTTCATGCTAATTCCCATCATTTCCCTGCTCAAAGGATAGGTGTTCTTAACACCCTCGCTACTCGTGCCCTTAGGATTTCTGATGATAAGAGCTTTGATAAGGAGAGATCCCATCTCCTTAATGTCTTTGTGGAGAATGGCTATAGTAGGCGCCTAGGTCAGAAGGATTTCCTTAAAGCCTCTAAAAATGCATTAATTAATAAAGAACCGAAGGAGCGTTGACTAGGTGTCCATCTTCCCTATGTTCAAGGAACAACAAACAAAATTGCTCGGATCCTTAAGAGGTATGATATTCCCTCAACCTTTAGGCCCCTCAACACCATTCATAAGTCCCTCTGATCGGTGAAAGATCCTGTTGACCCTAAGGACATGAAGGGTGTCTACTTGATCCCTTGTTCTTGTGGGACCCCCGATATTGGGGAAACAGGGTGCTCCATCCATCAGAGGATCAACGAACATGCAACTGACCAAGACATGGGAGAACCAAGTCTTCAACGTTAGCAGAGCATGTGGAAAAGACCAAGCATCAGGTTTGTATAGAGGAGGCCAAGGTTGTTGCCAAAGTTGTGCAGTTCCATCATCGTAAATTCAGGGAATCTACTAAGATTGAAAGAAGGCCTAACAATCTCAATAGAGATGATGGTTGGAAGATCAGTAGATGTTGGATCCCTGCCCTTTCGTCTTAGTCTTTCTTTTTCTCTCCCCCTTTTTTATCCTTTTCTAGCTTTTGTTGTTCCCCCTGGAACCTTCCTTCATCCTATGGTTTATCCTTCTTGCTCTGTGGTTTTTAATGGTCTTTTTCCTGTCCCTCCTTTTTTTTTCTTTTCAGGTATATTTTTATTTATTATTTTTATCTATTTAATTATTCATTTATTTTATCTTTACTTTTACTTTTATTTTTATTTATTTATTTATTTTATTTTTCAACTAACTTTTACTTTACTAGCTATGTCTTAATTATTTTTTATTATTTATGTATTTTATTTATTTTATTTTTATTTTTATTTATTTATTTTAATTTTTCAATAACTTTTACCTTTACTAGCTACGTTCTTAGTTATATTTTTATTTTATTTTATTTTATTTTTATTACTTGTTTAACTTTTTTTCTTTTTTTGTCGTTTATTTTTTTATTTTTTGACTTATTGACTCGTTCTAATAGATTTCTACCTAACTATTATCTTAAAATATACCCTATATATATTTTTATTAAAAGAAGGCCTTCCTATAACTGAATATTTCTAATAACTTATAATTTTAATTGTTAAATAATAACTTTTTAACTAACTATTAGCGTAAGCACTTATTAAAGTTATTATCTATCTATCTACTATCTATATTATATATATATATATATATATATTATATTATATATATATATATATATATATATATAAGGTATGGTCAAAGAATATAACTTTGACTTTTTGACTCTGGTCCCTAAGTCAAAATTAGCCATTGGAGGCTCTGCTCAGACTATTTAACATGCAAAGCTAGATCTGTTTCTTCAACTTGTCCTGACGATGAACCACACTGGTTGGTTCGAAACGCGTCAACAAAGGTCTTTCTACATGTGATTTACGTCGAAGTTCTTATTAGAACTTACCTTTGTTTATCATGTCAATACTTCATTTCTATACCATTTTCTGCATATTATCCCATTCAGGATTAGGAGTAGGGATTTGGGCTATATTTTGTTGTTCCTGAGGGTTGCCCATAAAAACATTAACATTAAGAAATGGGGGCACCACTTTAGGATTTCCTATGGGAGTTATATGAGTGGTCTAGCTAAAGATATGGGTTACTTTCTATCCATCTAAGTATGTAAGCATTGTAACAGGAGTAGGTAGCACCTAAATTAGGGGTGTGGGAGTGTATGGTGGAGTGAGATAGGGATAAAAAGCAGTAGATGATTGACTTATTATGGGCATGGATCTTGCAAAGGCTTAGTTTAACAAGGGAATTTGATTCTAGACTCTTGGTGTTCCTAATGGAGTTAACTGACTTATACCACAAATTTATCAAATTTTCAACCATGTGTTTTGGTTTTTCTTGGAAGATATGTGTGTGTGTGTGTGCATATATGGTATTCTATACCCTCCCTGTATTTTGGGTTAGTTAACAAGGGCTATCAATCCTAAGTGGGATAGCATGTCCCTAATGTATAGCCTAACCCTACCTATCTCTCTACATGTATGGACCAACAGATTGCTAGGTTTTCCCATTATGGGTTTTGCCCTAGCCTCTGGCCTAATTTTTGGTGTCTCTTTTCTTTGATTTCTTGTGCACTGTGTTGGTACAGAATAACAACAAGGTTAAGACCCTAGGTTTAGGCACAGGGGGCCAACAAGGCTTCATTGTAGTCTAGCACAACATCGCCATTTTCACCTTACCTGATGTTGGGCCTTGAAATTGTCATTCACTTCCATTACATTTTCAATTACATTTCCATATTGTCACATTCACTCCACCTCTATTTCATTACATTCACCTCCATTTCATTACATTTACCTTACCATTATCATTATTGGGTCAGATTTATATTTTTCCAAACTTTAATAATTCTTAGCATTTTTAAGTGAATTATGGTTAAAAATTATAAAATAATGTGCATATGCTTATACCTAACAAGTGGGATGAGATTGTTGACATGTGTAAGGTCAAAAGGAAGCTTCTAAAAGACCCTTATGTGGCCTCCCAAAACCAAATTCGAATTTCAGTGGAGAAGATCATGGGATCATTAGGATATGTGTCTCATTTCCTATTTGTATTGAAACTCTAAGAAGACATGTGCCTTATCATTTCCTATTTTGATTGTAACTCTAGAGATATGTAGAGAGATTCATGGACTCTCATTAATGGGATAGCTTCTCATCTCTTTGTATAAATAGAGGAAGTTTTCTCCTATCATGGGGATGTGTAAAATTGAAGTTATGCTCAAGCTTTGAATACAAAATTAGATTGTGGAACCTTACTCATGAATGTTCCTTCAATTTGACTTGGTTTTGCTTACATATGGAGCATCTCGATTTACCATCTCTCACAATTTTAGATCAGCTACCTAAAATGTGTGAGATTTAATTGCTTTTATAGATTAAAGCTCATTTGCTTTCTTAGTATTAGTTTTAGAATGATTGTGTAATCTTTTTTTTCTAAAAACATTCCAATAGGAAAGATTTATGTATTTTCCAATTGGATTAAGTTTGAGGCAAGAGCTCATAGTTATTTAGTTTCCTTTCATGTTATGTTATTTACTTTCTTATATAAAATTATCAATTCATTGTATAATTGAATAAAAAATCAGGCCAAGAAGGTGACTTCAAATTGGGTGATTGAATGTTCAACCTATGCAATCATTGAGCTTTACTTTTTCATGTTTTTATATTTGCTTTTAAGATCCTCATTTAATTGCATTGACTGATATTCCTAAAGATCATTCTAAGAAATTTATTTAATCATATGTCAAGATTGAATGGTTGAATATTTAATACATGCAATTACTGAGTTATTTTCTGCACACTTTACTTGCTTTTCTAGGACATTAGAAGTTAAAGTATAAATAGTTGCCTACAAATCATCTCAAGAAGGTAACACTTCATAATTGAATGCTGGAGTGACTAAGTATACATTAGTTGTTTTTTATTTCACAGGTTAGTTGAATTTCATTTTCATTATTTGATTTCATAGATTAGATGAATTGGTTTTTGTTATTTTGTAGTTATATTGATCTAAACTAAAAGACAATTTTTAGCACATACAGTGCACACATGCTTCACAAGTTTACGAAACCCCGAGGTTGATAAATTAAATGACATGCTATCACTTTTCCCCAATACCTGAGATGGGTAAGGAGTCTCACCTGAGGCGTGCCACAATCTAAGTTAGAGGAGGGTTGGAATCCGCTATCAAGGAAACCATATAAAGAGATAGAGAGCAAGGGATAGTAACTTTAACATTCAAAGCAACCAGGTCACAATAGTCTATTCATGCCATAATAGAGACACAACCTAAACAAGTGCATATATATAATCTTTGAATAACCAGAATAATACACAATGAACACACTATAATCCCATAACAGTCTTCTTCATTACTATCAAAATAAGCACATTACGTAAGGATAAGGGCATGTTCCTCAGCATTAGAACTCTTACAGAAGGAATATAAACTCACAAATATAACCACGAAGTTGTTCTCATAGCTCCACAACATAGGAGGAATGGAAATACCAAGAATACAACATAACCAACCAACCCCTTCCATGCTCTCCTCTCTGCTTTTTATCTTCTTCTGCCAACCCAAACTATCATTTCCTTTTCCCCTGCTTGGTTATCTTCATCCTTGACTGGTCCTACACTTTCCTCGCTCAGTGGTCCCTACTTCTTCTCACCACTCTTCCATAACTACCAGTATTCCTTCAGTCTCCTATCTTTCCTTTATTTTCAACTCCATAACTTCCCAATGACCATTTCCACCACTTGTCAGTAGCCTCTTCCTCTACAAAATATCACAAAAAGGAAGGCCCCAATAGGCCCTGACCACAGTTCATTGACTCATCCTCTAGTCAATATTCCTTTGGTGTCATCGATGTTGTTGACACTTTTGCTGGTGCTACTACTACTTATTCTTGGCTAACTTATTTAAAATAAGGCCCCAATTTAGGCATACCTACAACTTTCACATCGTGAAATTTATTGTAGTTATTGAATGTCGTTTTCCAGGTCCCTGTGATCGCAGCTGCTTGTGCGAGGAATTAAGTCGTTGTGTTGGATGTTGGTTGGGCTAGTCATGTAATTATTAAGGAATCCCATTGTACCTCCATGTCCTCACTTATCTTTTGTAGTATATCTACATGTACTTGAACTAGGGGCCTGAGATCACGAAGTATCTATTTTGTCCTAGATGAATCATCTTCGATCTGTTGTACGCGGCCCTCCAGAGTGGTGACTTATGATCGGTACATCTTCCTTTTCTCCTTGTCCTTTGTTTTCTTGATAGCAGTGAGGAGATGATTAAGTCAGTGTTGGAGTGGATATAAGGGTTTGATGAGCACCAGTATTGCAACAAGAATGTTGCAACTCCGGGTCTACCAGCTTTACTTTATCAACCTGGGGTTCATACAAACTTGGAGGTGACAGTACTGTATACACAAGTAAAAGTGATGGTCCTACCTTTTTTCACTATTCAGCTAGTGAGAGACCACTAGGATTTTCAATCCAAACTTCTATGGATTCAGAAGAAAATTGATTACTGATGAAAGAAAGAGAAATCTACTCTAGGAGAAAGCTTATCTACTACAATAAGGAAAAGGACTAAAATCAAATTATAAAAACACGCCATTTCCTAACTAATTGCTGAGAAACTATGCTTTACAAGAATACCAAGCTAACATCTATGAAATGCTATTTTCCTAAGAATGAAATTTAAAAACATCAAACATCACTACTGTGCATGTAAAGGACTGAAATAAGTCTGTTCTTTTCTTTTTATGGAAAAACAAGTGTGAAATCTAATCTCTTTTGGTGATGTGGCAGGTGGCTTAGGGATGCTGGTGGATGGTTGGAAGGTTTGGGAGACCCTTAGGTGACCTTGTGTGGCTTCTTGAAGGTTTTCGCTCAATTCAGCCTCAAAACAGGCCACTACAAGAAAACCTACAAGTTGTCCTAAAAACCTACAGGATTCCATATTTCTACAGGATACATCAGAGAGAAAAACAATGGGTGCTGGAGGTGATGGAAGTCTTAGGGAAGGTGGTTGGTGGATGAAATGGAGTGAGAAAATTCCTAGGATCACTCAGAACTCAAAACCAAGGTTTGGAGATGGTTGGATTTTCTCAACATGCTTGTAGAAGTTTCCATGTAAACTGAAGAAATTGGTCAAGGTGTTAGTGAAAGCAAGGAATGATTATGGATGGATGAAGTTGGAAGGAGGTTACTTTCTATGAAATCTTTATCTACTTCTAAAACACTTACTTTGCATCAAACAATGATATGTGCCCAAAAATCATGTATACAAGAAGAATTTCAATGAGCTAGAAAAAAAGAGTTTAATGAGCTAGTTGTCTACCTCACACATGAGGAAAATCTGCATAATAAGATGAATTCATTGATGGGATCTACTATAAGACTAAAAATTGAAGAAATTTTAATTAAATCCTACACATGCAAACTGATCAAATGCTGGTTCAAGTACAATAAACTCTAAATTCTATGAGAAAGTAGAAATATGTCTTTTTGGGGTTGCATATGGGTCCTTTCCTCAAATCATGATCCCTAAAGGAGGAAGTGAGGATAAGACACCTATTGAAATACTTTTGGTGTTCCTTTAATCCCTTCTAACCTATTTCTGAAGTAAATAACAAATGGAAGCAACCTAATAAACAAACTAATCAAATCTACAATACTTGCAATGAAATACTTCTAAGGACAATTTAGCCATGAATCTTTGAAACTAATCTAAGCATACAAATACAAGAAGAGGAGTCTTTGCTACTAGGGTTAGGCCCTCACCCAAGAGCTTCAGCCCACTGAGTTAACTCAGTACTAGATTATGAAAAATCTTATTCTCATTATCAAAATAGAAAATTACATAGCAATGTCTTCCACAAGTCTAGAGCTCCAAAATAACTAGTGTTTTTTTCAACAAAAATTTGAATCCTAATGAGGCTCTAGGCCTCTTTATTTATACTAAAGTATCCAATTATGTCCTTAAATCTAATGAGGCTCTTCTCCCACACTTGAGATGAACTAACTCTTTGACTCTCACTTGCTCGACTGCTTTTTGATCTCCATGACTTGGTTGCTTGTACTCCGAGCTAGTGTGATTCGTGGAGGAACATTCAAATGAGGGAGGATCAAATGAGGATGATTTACCTCCTACAATCTCTCTTCCTCACCCCATTCGATTTTCAGCCTTTAATCTTTCCAAAATTCCCTGATTTTCTCTCACAAACCTGCATTTAATGCACATTAGTCCACTAGGCATAATATCTCACTTTGACTCATGTCATTAAACAAAATATAATCAAAACATGTAATAAGTTGTGAGAATAGTTGATTTGACTAATCTAGGAGGTGAATGAAGGTCCATATAGTTACCCAATGATGAGGCTCATCATTGCCCCCTATTGAAAGTGTTTCTCATCCTTTGAGCAACTCAATCAATATCCATGTCTTTCATAGCTCTAGTGGCTTCCCTGACATCCCATGCTTCTGTTGTGGGTTATTCCTCTTGTGCATAGAATCTTGCCTTCCTTTCTATCTCCTCCCATATCTTTCTTTCTTCCTCTTCCTCTTCCTTTCTTCCTTCTAACATCCCCAAGAGCAGTGGTGGACTGAGTCTCAAGCCAATCCAATTAACTTTGAGCCTTTGGATGGTTTGTTTTTACATGGGTGTCATGTTCAGTGCTTCTCTCATCCTTTGAGGAGAATGGTACTCTCTAATTTTCAAATTGTAAGGAAAAGTATTTCATCTCCTTTGGCAAGCTTGCATGTTGTCATCCCCTAATAGTATGAACATATCTTCAAAATGTGTAATTGCTTGCTATTGGGCAGCAAGATATCTGGGTGAAAGTTGAGGATCATTTGAAATTAAATTATGTGTGCTGATGACAACCATTGGATTGGTCTGCTCAAATCTTATCATGAGAGTCTCTGTTTGTTCCCTTTCCAATATCCTCTTCATTTCTATAGCCCTTGCTTCCTCATGGTTCATTCATGATGCCAAAGCCATTAACTATAAATCCCCTCGCTTTTCATTAGGGTCCCATACATTCATATTTGTCAAGGCCATGTTATGCAAGTAGAACTCAGGCATATTAACCCTATCTTCCAATGTGCTTTGATCACAAATATCAATGAACTATCTGTAGTCCTGGAATGGCATAGTGCCTCTCTGTGCTAGGGTCTTGATTTGGAACAGTAGGTATTATTCCATAAGGTATAATTCATAGGACTTAGCTGGCATCCTACATTGGATTGCTTCCAAAGATAGACTGGCCATGGATGCCAATTGATTCTCTCTTTCTTGCAGTTGTCCTTTCAACGATGCATTTTCTGCCTCCAACTGAGTTTTCATTATGGCCTCTTTGTCCCTCAGGCTACTTAGTTCTATGCCCATCTCTTTGAGCTTCTCCTCCATGTGACCAATTTCCTCCACTCCCTTGGACTTGGAAATCTACATCCATATATGTGTTCTGGCTCTTTCTTTCTCAAGTGCAAAGAATAATGGGATGGCATTTTTTTGTGGAATGACCCTGCCCCCTTCAATAAATCTATAGTAGGAGTCAAGGTTACGTTGAGGACTAGGTTCCCTTAGCTCTGGGTCCTCTCTCTTTGTTTCTTGCTGCATAATTCCCTCCTTATCCAATTTCTAAGTTTCTTGTAGGTTTAGCAGAGTTTCCTATAGGACTACCTCTACTTCTTGTAGGTCCCGTTATGTATCCTGTAGGATGTCTTTTCCTTTGGATGAGGTAGATCTAGTCACAGGCCTTCTCTCATAAATGATAGGAGACTTAGGAGAGGTTTGTGCTGAGGATACTTCTTCTTGAGTTTTTATAAGAGGATCCATCTTCTCCTGCTGTCTAGGTGAGTCCTTAATAACAATGGGAACCTTGGTTGGAGTTTGAGGTTTTCCCTACCTTATCCTTATACTTTTCCTTGTTATGAAGTATAATGGGGTTTTCCTCTGTCTCTTGCTTTTTTTTTGATAGGGGTGCTAAGGGAAGTGAGGGCATTTGTTGCCTCTTTATCGGTGGGTTCTGGAGACACCCTGGGTGACTCCTCCTTGTCCTCTACCTCCTCTTTTCCATTTCCCCTTTTCACCTTTTTCTTTCCCCTCTTCTTCTCCCTCTAGATCCTCATCTTGTTTATCAGTTTAATCCTTTACATCTTCCTCTATTTCTTCATCACCTTCCTTCTCTTTCTCTTCCTCCTCATCTATTTCCTCTCCATCCCACTCTACTTCTTCTTCATCTATTTCATTCTCTTCTTCATCCTTTTCACTAACAATAGGGATTTTATCATATGTGAGGGCCTTGATATCCACCTCTACCAGCATGTCTCTTAAAATTGCCCAAGTGATAGGAATTCTATGGTTTTGGAGGGAATCTTCTATGATGATTCTAATTAACCCATGTTGGGATAGTTGTTGGTATTTTCCTTCCTACACCTTCATGCTTGTAGCTATTAGTGACTGTAGAAGGAAGTATGGTATGCTAAGCCTATGGTGAGGAGGTGTTTCTCCTCCAAACCTCAATTCTTCAAGAAGCCTAAAGTGATATCCATATACCACACTATACCTACCTTCACATGATATGTATTTTATAAGATGGTAGCTTACCTCATTCCAGGGGTATGGTAGGCTTGCTCTCCTCACTACATTTTTGTCATCAATGGGCTCCTCTCCCTCTAGAAAGAATTTCTTCTTTGTAGTTTGGCTATCTCCCTTGTCTTCCTTTCTCCAAGGCATTCCTAAGGGAAGTGTGGTAATTCTTCTTATGAATTCATGGGTGATCTCTATGGATAGGCCTCTCACCAAAACAGTGGCATGGGTCCTGGTCAGTGGAATGAGGGAGAGAGAAAAATCTCTGGCTACTTCATCATCATATCCCCTCGATTTCTCAAAGTACCCCATGTAATTATGCCTTGTGAATATCTCTAGCATAGGAGGGTGTTGGTGAATCCTTACAGTGTTAATGGGATCCTTTCTATTAAACCCCCCTGTCATTTTGTCTCATGAATTTGAGGAGCAGAGATACAAAATTTTAATGGAGGAAATGGGACTGAAATTTATGTTGATACAATTCCCTTATACAGCTATCAATTCATCAAACTCAGAGATTTTTTTGTTCTTTTTACTTGGAAAAATGGAAGTAAATTTAGAGCCAACCTCCTCATAGTGCTTGTTGTATCCAACCCCTAAGTTTCCCCCTTTGAAATTACTCTCTACCAATCCTATAGACTACCTGATTGTATGTTATAGGATTCTTGTGTGATCCCGTAGGATTTCCTGTAGGATCCTGTAGGAAGTCATGTGTAGGAAAAAATGATTTTTTTTTCTCCTATAGGTTTCTTAGGGATAAGAGTGACTTTGCTAGAGTGAGCCTCGAGAAGATGAATGCATGAGTGCATGGGGATCAACATTTATTTCCTCTTATGGTCGAGTTGAGTGAGGTTGTGTGCTGGCAGCTGAGGTACGAATTTCTATTTTTGGACCATTAGTCTCCACTACCACATCATCATTCCTTTCACCTCATAATCAACTCCCACTTCGGGCATGCGTAGTCTTAACTACTTTCAACCTCATCCTACTTTTCTTTGACTTGATTGCTGCCACATGTGTGAGGACTAACTATTTTGTCCTCACTGACTGAACGAAAGTGGCCAAGTTAACTAGCCACCTTTCGCTTATAAACAAACTCATTCACAACCTTTATATCTTTTGACTACATTATGAAAATGAGAGATTGAAGCAAGATGCTTACCTATGGTAACAATACCTTTTTGCAGTTTGTTGAAGAAATGAGGTTTTCGTTGTATGTTGGTTGCATGTGATCTCTCCTTATTTTTTTATTCTATTGTCCTTTGATGATTTCTTTGATGTGTAGGTAGCTGGTGTTGAAGATGATGGTGTTGATACTTCTCTGGAGCTTCTTCTACCCTTGGATCTCCATGCTAGAAACTTGCTGCAACTTATGACTTTTATTCTGTGGGATAGGCTGTTATAGGATGTCCTATAGTTGCTTCTCCCTCAGAATTTTTAATCATTTCTACTACTGGGACTTGAGGATGATGAACATGGACAAAGAGGAGGTCTAGGGGTGTGTGAATAATGAGAAATAACCCTACAGGTTTTGTTCCCCTTTGCTCTCTGTCTCATTTTTTTCTATGTGTTTTTTCTTGAAGACTGTAATTTTTTTTGAAAACTGATTTTTTTAATGATGAATGCAGGGATGATCAAGGTGGAGAGAGGCATGGTAATGAAGTGGTGATGTAGGAATTTTATTTTTTGACATTTTTAGGTCATTTCCTTTCCCTATGGTTACTTCCTTTAGGATTCCTAAGCCACTATAATTCCTAGAGGATCATCATGTAGGTTTTCAGGGGATCTTGTGGAAAACACAGTACCCTTGCAAAGTGAGGAAAATGAATGAAAAAAATGAAAGGAATGGAGGAATGATGAAGGGTAAAGAATGGATAAATAAAAATATGAGTGGAATAGGTCCCTTTTGATTCTCCTTTACTCTCTAATCGTCCTCCTGTTGATCTACAAACAATTTTTCATGAATTTTTTTTATTTTTTTTATTTTTTTTTTTTTTTTTTTTTTTTTTTTGAAAACAACTAGTATGCCTCTAAGAGAAAATCATCCTAGCTACTTGCCATGGGTGCCTCAAGAGAGGTTTTCACCAAAAAATATTTTTATTTCTCTTTTTTTTCTTACACCATTAGGCCTCCTCAAGAGGTTTTCAACCCAATAGTGGGACTCAAGCACCTAATGGAGGTTTTCACCCAAGTCTCCTTAATTTTTTTTTCTCTTTTTTGCTTTTTTTTTCCAGTGACTTGATGAGGCAGGAGCTGAGGCTTTCTCCACCACCATCATTGTTTTATTGATACCATCAATGAACTCTTGCTTTGACAATGGAATTTTGTAACTTTCAATCTATTCCCATTATCAAGTAAAGGAATGACCTCTGCATCTATGGTTTTGATCTACACTGAACCATTATCATGACATCTCTCTATAACATAAGGCCCTAACCATCTTGTCCTTAACTTGCCCTTAAATTCTTTATATTTGGAATCATATAACAAATCCCAATCACCTTCTTGAAATTGCTTATCCTTGACGTTCTTATCATGTCAGATCTTCCTATGAATTTGAAGTTACCTCTGTGTGTAGGAGGGCCTACATTTTGAACTCATCTAGACCATTCAATTGGAGAAATCTCTCTTTTTGTGCACTGCTAAGATCTAGATCTAGTTGGGCTACCATCCTCAATGTATTATACTCAAACTCAATGGACAAAAGGGCATTTTTCCCATATACAAGCTCATAGGGTGTGAATCCAGTGGTGGTCTTCCTGGTGATATTATAGGCCCAGGTGGCCTTAACTAGTCTATTTGCCTAATATTTCCTACTACTGCTAACCACTTTGGTCAAGATGCCCTCTAGTGCTCTGTTGGTCACCTCCACTTTAACATTAGCTTGGGGGTGATAGGGAGTGGAGGTTCTATGCTTGATCTTGTGCTGGCTTAGCAAGTCTTCAATCATGTTGGAGGTAAACTGGTTGCCTTGATTAGTTACTAGTTCTCTAGGGTACCCAAACTTGTAAAATACATTTTCCCTTAAGAGCTCAGCCACCTTCTCCTCTATTGCTACCTTGATTGCCTTGGTTTCAGCCCACTTAGTCAAATAGACAGTGCATACAATGATATACTTCTTTTTTTTGGAAGGAGGGTCAATAGGTCCAATGAAAACCATGCCCCACTTATCAAATGGCTCGAAAGTCACTTCAAGTTGTAGAGGCATTTCATATCTTGGAGTAGGCTTTCCCATCCTTTGGCACCAATCACACTGACTAGTATATCTTTTCATATCCTAATGAAGAGTGGACCAATAATAACCAACTTGTAACACTTTAAATGCTTTCCTCTTTGTTGCAAAGTGACCTCCACAAGGCTCATCATGATAGTTCAGAAGGATGTCAAAGACTTCCTCCTCCTTGACACACCTTCTGGGAATTTGATCTGGGCCTGGCTTGAAGAGGTTGCCCCCAATCCAAGTGAAGGGGGTGCTCTTCCTCACAATCTTTCTTTTCTATTTGGAGGACAAATTCGGTGGGAACTGTGCAGATACCAAATAGTTTGCTATGTCAACAAACCATGGAGAGAGAAATGAAATGGAAAATAAGTGCTCATCTGGTAACTGATCATTAACCATTCCCTTCTCACCTATAGGCAAAGTTAATCTAGACAAAAAATATGCAACAACCTTTTCCTCACTAGCATCCCTAGCTAGATATCCAACACCGGATTCCTCCCTTAGCATTTCTCATCTAGAGGGTGCATTGAATCTATCTTTTGTCCAGGTTGCGTTCAAACCTATGGAGAACGGTGTCACTTTACCTCTGCGTGAGGATGGAATTCATCCAGGTGTGTCGATTTTGATTGAAGGTTTACAGGACAGTGGTATTTACAAGTCTTTCTCTGAACACAAAAGTGATTTACCAACATCCACTACTAGATGTCCAGCAACAGATTCTTCCCTCTGCGTTTCTCATCGGGGTAGTGTTTTGATTCCTAATTGTCACTAGTCCTCTATCAATCCAATTCCAAGCTATGGCTTGGCTCTGGTCCCGGGTAAGATGAGTCTAATCTGCTCCGACTGTAAGGACTCTATCCTCCCCCTGTGTTGTTATCTTAATAAGTCTTTGACGATTTGTAATAATAATAATATTAATAAAGATGTGGTTATTAATATTATTAATAATAATAATTATAATAATATTAATCACAATAAAATAATATAATATTAATTTCTTTGCTAATAATGAGAATAATGATACTATTATTAATAATATTATTAATAATAACAATAATTATAAATATCAATAATAATAATACAAGAATAATGATATTAATAATAAGAAGGAAGGTATTAATAATAATAATAACAGTAATATTAAGATTCTTAATAATAATAATAACAGTTATAATTATAGTATGGTTAATAATATTAATAGGAATATTAATATTAATAATAATAAGGAAATAACTAACTATAGTTTTATGAATAGTAAGATAATTAATAATAATAATAAGTTAGACTCGCATATAAACAATAATTATAAGAAGAATCATAGTATAAATGATATTATTCCTCCACCTCCATCTCATATTAATAATAAGGTTATCAATTTATCTAGTTTCTCCTTTTCCCCTTCTGTTTTTAAAGTTTTAGGCAAAGGTTTAAACTTTGCCTTGGCCCCTAAGAAGATCCCTATGGATGACATTATTTGTGACATAGAATTTTGGATTCATGGTTTACCTGATAGTGTTAAAAACACTATTAAGCAGGATTGTGATGTGGTCTTAAGGAAAGCTAAGCCTCCCAAAAATGACCTTAGCAAGGATGAATTTGAAGCCCTAAGATCCTTGAATCAGAACAACGATATTGTTGTTCTAAAGGATGACAAAGGGGGGGTTGCTATCATTCTTAACAAGGAAGACTATCATAGTAAGATGTTGGATCATCTTCATAATAGTGGAAGCTATAACAAGCTTCCCAAAAACCCGCTAAAGAAGATTTCCAGGAATGTGTCCCTTACCATTAGATCCTGTAACTCAGCAAGTCCCCTGCAACATAAAATCATTGAGAGCAATCCTATCACGCCTATAATCTATGGGCTCCTTAAAATTCATAGGGAAGGAGCTCCCCTTAATCCCATAGTCAACACCATTGGAGGTCCTACCTACCTTCTTGCTAAGTTTCTTGCCTTAAAGCTTAAATCCTTAGTTGGTCATACAAAATCCTTTTTTAAAGACTCTTCTTCCTTTATTGAGGAACTTAAGGACTTTAAGCTAGGCTCTGGAGACATTCTTGTCAGTTTTGATGTTGTTTCCCTATATACTTGCATCCCTATAAATGAGGCCATGGAAGTGATCAACCGTCTAACGGATCCTGATACCGCTTGGTTAGTGGAGATCTGCCTCACTTCGACCTTTTTTAGTTTTGAAGGTGAGTTCTTTGAGCAAACCTATGGAGTTGCCAAGGGCTTTCCCCTATCCCCTATTGTTGCAAATATTTTTATGGAGGATTTTGAATCCAAGGCTCTTAACTCAGCCCACCTCCTGCCTAAGCTTTGGAAGAGATATGTAGATGACACTAATGACATCTGGTCTCACGGCCAAGAAGAGTTAGATATCTTCTTCGATCATCTCAATAGTCAATCCTCGGCAATTAAGTTCACCAATGAACAAGAAGTCGACGATTGCCTCCCTTTCCTTGATATTATTATTTCGAGGAATAGTGATGGTTCCCTCTCCCACCGAGTGTTTCATAAGAAAACTCATACAAAGCAAATATCTTCATGCTAGTTCCCACCATTTCCCAGCTCAGAAATTGGGGGTTCTCAACACCCTTGCTACTCATGCCTTAAGGATCTCTGATGAAAAGAGCTTCGAGGAGGATAAATCCCATCTCCTTAATGTCTTTGTTGAAAACGATTATAGTAGATACTTGGGATAGAAGGCTTTTTTCAAAGTGGCCAAGGATTCGCTAACTAAAAAAGAACTGAAAGAATGGATTCCAGGTGTCCATCTTCCATTTGTTTAGGGGACCACTGATAGAATTGCGAGGATTCTTAGGAAACATAATGTCCCCTCATCCTTTAGACCCCTTAACGCCATTCATAAGTCCCTCAAATCTGTGAAGGATCCTATCAACCCGAAGGAGATGAAAGGGGTTTATATTATTCCTTGTTCCTGTGGGACCCCCCTATATTGGTGAGGCGGGTCGCTCCATTAATCAAAGGATTAGTGAACGCGTAGCTAACCTTAATCATAGAAGAACCAAGCCTTTTGCTTTAGCAGAGCATGTGGAGAAAACTAATCATCATGTCTGTATCGAGGAGGCTAGTGTTATTGCTAAAGTTTCGCATTTCCATCATTGGAAATTTAAGGAGGCCCTTGAGATTGAAAAAAGGTCGATCAATCTCAATAGAGAGGATGGCTAGAAGATTAGCAGTTGTTGGGTCCCAACCCTCTCCTCCTAGTCATTTTCTTCCTCCCCTCCCTAGGTTTAGCTTGATCTTGTTGTCTTTTAAGTAAATTCCCCTTGTTTCCCATTTCTTGTAGCCTTTATTCTTTAAGGTGTGGTTGTTAAGATTTGAGGTATTTTAGTAGCAATTAATTTATGCTATTAGGTTTATTCTAATAATTTTAATTAACAATAAAAATAATCTTGAAATTAACATATGATAAGATGTTATTTTTAACCCTTAAATAAAATATTAACTAATTTTTAAATATTAAAATATTTTTTCTGACCCTTAAGTTTCTCTAATACTTACATATTTAATAACTTTTATAAATAACTATTTATTTATTTATTTATTATTATTATTATTATTATTATTTTTAAAATAGTCCCTTTAAACTCGTATCTTAATAAGAATATAACCAACTATATTACTCTAATATAGTTTTATTTAACAACTTTTATAACTAACTATTAATTACTCTAATATTCATATAGGTAATAATTTTGTATTAACTATTAATTTATATTAATTTATTTTAATATATATTTATAACTATAAGTTTATAAAATGGTCCCTTAATTTTATTTTTTATAACTATTAATTACTCTAATATTCATATAGGTAATAATTTTGTATTAACTATTAATTTATATTAATTTATTTTAATATATATTTATAACTATAAGTTTATAAAATGGTCCCTTTACTTTTATTTTTATTAAAATATATAACTAATTGAATTAACTTATTTATTTAAATATAGGTTTTGCCCCTAATTCAGTCCATCTAACCATTTCCTGGTCAAATTTAGCCGTTAGACAATATAGTCATTCCCTGGTCAGGAAATATAGCTGTTGGATGCTCTACACTAACTATTTAATATGTTAAACTAGATCTATTTCTTCAACTTGTCCTGACGATGAACCACACTAGTTGGGTCAACAAATGAAATATCATGTGATTTACACTGAAAATTTTCTCATAAACTTGATATGGATCACAGAAGCCTCAATTCAACATTTTCCTTGCCAAGCTTATCAACAATAGTTATATCAAATTGTTGTAATACAAGTAACCATCTAATAATCTTGGCATTCACATAAGGTTTATTCATTAAATATTTTATTGCAGCATGGTAAGTATGTACAAATGTTTTTTAGCCTGTAATATAATGCCTAAATTTGTTCAATGAATGCACAACATCTAGGAGCTCCTTTTCGGTCACTGTGTAGTTCAGCTCGGCCTTTAATAGATTCTTAATGATAAAGTAAATGGCATCAGGCAATTTTTCATCTATGTGGCCTAGGGATGATCCTATGGCTTTGTGTGAGGCATCAACATGTATATGAAAAGGAAGGGCCCAATTTGGGCCTCAGAGAATCGGTGCAATGGTTAACTTGTCCTTTAGGGTGTCCAGGGCCTCTTAACAACTTTTTGACCATACAAACTCAATCTTTGGCCAACAACCAAAATAAAGGAGAAGCCAAATTTCTGAAGTCTTTTATAAACCTTCGGTAGTATCCAACTAACCCTAGGAAACTTCTGACATCTCTCTAATTTTGTGGAGGTGAGACCCTTTGGATGATAGCTATTTTGTTTGGGTCCACTTGCAGTCCTTGCTGAGATATTGAATGACCTAGCACATTCCCTGCGGTCATTAAGAATTCACATTTTTGGGGACTGAGAGATAGGTTCATTTCAATGAAGAAACACCTTACCTAAGTTGCACAGAGCCTCCTGGAAATCATATCCATAAGGTGTAAAATCATCCATATAAATCTCTACCGCATCATGGACTAATTCGGCAAAGATACTTAAGACTGCTCTTTGGAAAGTGGTAGGAGCATTGCATAGGCCAAAAGGAAGGACCCTATAGGCAAAAGTGCCCAAGGACAAGTGAAGGTGGTTTTATCCTGGTCTTCCAGGGTGATCTGGATTTGATTGTACCCACTGAATTCATCTAGGAAAGAGAAAAACTTTTTCCCTGCCAGACCATCTAGCACTTTGTCGATGAAGGGTAGAGGGAAATGGTCCTTCTTTTTGGATTTGTTTAACTCCCTGTAATCAACACAAATCCTCCAATTACCATTTTTCTTTGGAACCAACACCAAAGGAGAGACCCACTCACTGTCTGAGATAGGGTAAATGAATCCTGCATCTAGTAGCTTTCACAGTTCTTCTTTGGCTATATCTTTTAGAGCTGGATTCATCCTCCTTTGGGGTTGTCAGACTAGCTTGCAACCTTCTTTGATATAAATGTGAGTGCACACCGAGGGGTGCACTCCCTTCATTTCTTTGTAACTTCAAGCAAAGGCATCTAGGTGTTCCTTTAGCAGGTTGCACAACTTTTCTTCTTGCTGAACAAAAAGAGATGGGTTGATTTTCGAAGTTCTCTCAGGGCCAAATTCTATGGTTTTGACTTGGATAGGGTTGGAATTGGCTAAGCATAGATCAATCTGATGGTTTTTTTTGTTTAATTTACTACTTCTTCTAAGGGAAATGTACTAGGAGTTGGAATTTGGAGTATGTGTCCAATCAAATAATCTTCATCCTACTGTCCTCCTCCCATGGTTGTTTCTAAGGTATAGAGTTGGGTAGAATAAAATTCATCTTCCTCCTCCTCTTCCAGCCACAAAGGTAAGTCATGTTCTAGATATGGTTGAGCAAGAGGGTATAGGACTAACTACTTGGACATATGCCCATTCTTGATAGTCATATTTCCAGCCCTACAGCTAATGTAGGCATTGGTAGTGGCTAACCAGGGCCTCCCAAGGATGAGAGGGTAACTAGTAAGCTTAGCCTTAGGCTGGATAACTAAGAAATCTATAGGGTACTACCAAGAGTCAATGGAGACCATCATATCCTCCACAATCCCCTCAGGGGTCACTGTGGAGTGGTCTGCAAGTTG
The DNA here is from genome assembly GCA_000404065.3 of Pinus taeda. Lineage (NCBI taxonomy): Eukaryota > Viridiplantae > Streptophyta > Pinopsida > Pinales > Pinaceae > Pinus > Pinus taeda. Next base: position 71,668 of record APFE030395562.1, on the reverse strand, counting down.
CAGAATTGTTGTGGTCTTTCTCAATGAACCTTGGAGGTTGAGCTTGAGCATGGTGCCCTTGGTCATCACATTAATGGCAACCCCAATATCGATCAAAGTGTGTGGGACAATGGTGCTATTGATGTGCACATCTACTATAGGGCTTCCAGGGTCCAAAAACTTTGGACAGATTACCTGCGCCAGCATTAAGTTGGACAACTATCCAATGACATTAATGGTAGGTGTCATCTCAAAATCTGACCCTAGAAGGCTATAGACTAGGAAGACTTCAACTAATTATTTCAAACCTACTTTAGGCTGAGGCTTAGCCTCCCCAACCAGAGAGGGCTCTCTTAAAGGATTAATGTTTTTGATTATGATTACGATGGCTAACTCTTGTGAAATGAATGTAAAAATATGAGTGGTGGAAACACAGTTAGAAACTATCCATTGGGCTTATGGAGTCAACATCATTTCAGTATAACAATGGTATCAACCTTACATAGAAGTCAGGGCATTCAGCATTCAACACATTCAAAACATACCAAAAACATATAGGACCACACAATCTATGAATGTATATAGGAAGTTAGAGCACTATGAGTGAATTCTAAGTGATTACACATTCATACCACTGCAAATATTGGGAAAAGAACAACACAACACATTCTAAACATTGAATCCCTCCTGAGTCCTAAGAAGCAAAGCCAATCTTGTATTACTAAAACATAGTCTTTACACCAAGCCAAATATCAGAGCTTTTTTCAATAAATTTCCAACCTTTGGTACATTTCCCTTTCTCCTATTTATAGAATTCTTTACATAGCTGAGATTCCTCCTCCAGCAGGAGGGGAACTCGAATTTTACTTATAATGACACCTACTCAAACTTTAACTAAATATTAAATGCAACAAACTACTAACTAGGAGTTTTAGAAACCTAAGACAATTAGGATTCTAACTCCACATCATGCTGACAATAGCATTTATTACAATCAAGTCTCGTTCTTTGACAAGTGGTCTCATTCAGTTTAGCTTGGTGGATGTTTTGAAACTCCATGCTGGCCCTTAATGTCTCATCTCCATTACTGCTCCTCAACAGTAGGAATTTGCCCCCGTTTTCCTGCTTTTTGTTTCCTCGAGGATATTTGAAACCAATTAACCATGTTGTTCTTCTTTGATTACACAAATGTGTATTGGAGTACCACGTTCTTGATCTGTTGTAGACCTTGCCCATTGTGAATGATCCTTTTCTGAAGTCCCTTTTCAAAAAAAATTCCCCCTAATTACTCAAAATTGGTCGACTGAGTTTGATTATGCAGCTACAACAGTTTCGTAGCGCACTACGAAACTGATGTGCAACTTCAAAACACAGCTTACTTGCCAAATTTTACTATCTTGAGCTTCTTTATATTTCTGGTTCTAGCTCTCAGCTTTGATTGACTCTTCTGATGTATCTCGCCTTCTTTTTCTTGAAATCAACTTAGCTTTGTCCTATCAAATACAGTTTCAACAAATAATGCTAAATAAAACAAACTAAAATACATTGACCAACTGTAACCTTGCATTGCCAATATAATGGTAAGTGAAGATGACATAAGATATAAGCTTCTGTTCATGAGAAGTTATGTGAATGTCAATCTCCTTACTTGGTATCTTCTTTATTGTAGCTACCAAATACTACAGTATGTTTTTGAATTAACTTGTTCTGCTTTTCTTTCTCTTTATGAATCAACTCTTCTACCTTGGGAAAAATATGCAATTCTTGGGAGGAACACTGCAAGAAATCAAGTATAGACTTTAACTCCTTCGCAGTATCTTTGTCAGGGGAAGGTAGTCAAATAGATCTGTAAAAGTGCTAATCTAGGAGAATTGGCACATCATCTGGAGTAACATAGCCATACCAGTGACTAGTAACTTCATCATCAACATTTGGACCATATATTATAAGGTTCCCAGCATATTTGTGACCACCACTGTGTGAGTATGGAATCACAGCTACATGATCTTTAAGGCCTCGAGATTCTATATCTTCTTTTAATCTCTTGATAAGAGCAGGTCCACAAACACCACTCCTTCGATCTCGACTAGTATGTGAACACACAAAGATATGTGATCCTGTGAGTATTTCAGGATTTCCTGAAAGCCATTCTGTATCTTTGACAATCACCTCTTCCACAAAAGTATCAACATCAAAATGTGTCGACCCCTTGTATCTGATCATATCTAAGAATATCAAAACATCTCTATTTAAAGTCTCTGTTCCATCCCGCCCCTCACATATTGTAAAGCATGTTTGCTTGAGCAAGTGAGGTGACTTTCCATGCTACCTTCAATGTTCTTATTAGTTAGCTTCATATCCAACTCATCACATTGAACATTTTCCTCCAGTGTTGAGTTCTGACAGCAATTAGTAGCACTGCTACCCTGGTAGCAACTTGCTACTTCATTCTGGATACCATTTATTACGTTACCATTCTCATTGCAGGACCCTACTTCTTGTTGTAGTTTAGCAAGGTATGAAACTGATGACTTTGAAATTGAAAAAAAAAAATCGGAATGTGGACACAATATGCAAGCCAAAAAGAAGCAGAAGAAATCAGTGACCAACATTAGTGGCTCTACTAGCATTGAAAAGGTACTAAATTTATCATAAATCTGAAATAATATATTATGTTCACGCACCACATTCTTCTGTTGGAATTACGATTGCAACAGTTTCCAATACCCTTCCATCCACACCATTACAGACACGCACAATCTCAATTGAGCTTACCATTATGCCACAAGGTTTACTGTGTCATCTGCATGACCATGTGCTCGATAATATCCCCCTGTAATTCACTCAAATTCATCCACTGAAGTTGGAGGCACAAAATTGTAACACGGTATAGAAGCCAATAGAGGAACAAAGACATGACTATAAGCAGAGCATTCCTCTCGTTTTTCATCACTGATTTCTGGTGTCGAAGATGTTCTGCGGGATTGCAAAGGGGGCCATCACAAACAGGGCGTACCTCGAATTTCCAGTAGATATCCATCTACAGAAATAGACAGAAGGGCACCACTGTCAACAATGGCTTCAACATGCTCCAGGCCACCGCATTGAGGCCCTTTCCCAGGCGATCCAATTCGGGCTTTGTTAACATTAATAATATTATGGCCTCTGCTGCTACAGTGTACCCTTAAACAATCCATTCTAGTTCCATATATCAATAAAGAGATTGATTTTATTACCAACTAAAATAAAATCTCCATGAGATTGAACATATAGAGCAAGAATATGACCATGATGGCCAATTCAGACTGCAACTCTCTTGAACCATCATCGCGGAGCTCCCATTTGTATAATTGAATCTTTTGATTCATGTCAGCAAGCATATTTCCATTAAATGCATTCAGATCATAAATAGAACCCTTTCTCTCCTTCTCAGTAACAACTGCAAACATGTGCCAGTACCAAAACACCTAACGACCTAATGATGAAGATAAGCAGTTGGATATGATAGACGAAGTGTATAAGCTGACAACTGTTAATGTAAACACAACGGATTTTGATAAATATGACAGCTGGGTGAGATTTGGTATGGATCAGCATGAATCCCCGATTTCGTAATGCAGTCAATGCAAAATCGGTGTTTTGCGCTACAAAATCACCTAGACCAGGTTTCTGAGCTACGGAATCACCTAGAAAGTTTCGTAGCACATATGAACTTTGAAATGAATTTCGACATATGATATTCATGTGAGATATGAGACCAACAATAGACTAAAACAGAAAATTGACCCCATTTGACATACTAACAAGACTCTTAACAAGACTCTAAAACAAGATGAAAAGACTAGACCCAAAACTGACACCAACCCTTTGACAAATTTCAAAAATTGATGTTCAGAATTTAAAATATTTTTTCTTGAGTGATAACAGGTGGCTCCACTTGGGATAGTGTGCCCCCGTGGTACACTAAGAACATGTAGTTCCAGTGCTTTGTCCTCTTTATAACAAACATAGATTTGCTTGACAACCAACCACTTCAAGCTTCTTGGGCCTTCACCTCAGGCTTAAGCTTGATGATCACTGTAGGATAAAGAAATATACATCTACTGAAAAATTCTTAGTAAACCTTGAGCTTATTTGGATTTTCCTACCTACCTAACCTATCAATTCAAACTTCTTTCAACTCAATCAATGTGAAATTTCCAATGTAGCCAATCATTTGTCTTATCTGATATTGGAGGCTCTTGACTACATTCGACCTCAAAATAACCATGGTAGTGAGATGACCAAATCAACTCATAATATGCTTGATCTTCATAATGCAAATGAAAGTGAAATACTGGTGTGCAAAGCTTTGCCATGTATTCACTTATAGGGTCAAAGAAGACATAATTATTTTGATGATCATCATAACACTCTACATCTTCAAACAACTGATTCTCAACCACACAAGACCCCTTTGATGTGCTATCCAACTACCTTTCTACATGATGCCCACAAACAATGTAATTTTCTTCATTATAAATATCATTCTTTGATGCAAGCTGCTGCAAGGAATTACAAACATGAACCACCTTTTCTTCTGCCTAAGGGTTATAACAGCTATCTTCCAGTACTTCTTCCTAGTGTTGAAATGCATTGTTATGAAGAGCCTCTAAAATTTCTTCATCCATAAATTCATCATCATCATAATGATCCTCCAAATACTGAATAAGAATTAAAGAATGTCTACAACAATCTTTGAGCAGCAATAAGGAAGGATGACACTCTTTATACATCTCATAGAATTCATCATGAAAATTAGCAAGCGAACATATTGAACCATTTTCCAAACTTTTATACCACAACCATGATTTTCCTTCTAAAGTGGTCATAAACATCCTCATGAGACAATATTCAGGGAACTGAACCTTAAGACTGCGTACATGCATATGAAACCTAACCAAATGAAGGGAAGCATTGTCTTTCTTTTCATCTTTGAATATTGGAAGATCCTCTAATCGATCAACCTTTGGCATAGGATTTGGAAAACTAGGGATATGAGACCGATTCACAGGAGCATACTTGGAATTCATTCTTGCAATGGAACTCATCTTGGAACTTCATCAAGCTACTGATCTTCTAGCAGTGGAGTCACCTTCCAATTTTTTATTCGATGTGTGGAGTCACCAAGGTAGTTTTGCAGCCTCAAAAAGATGTCTGAGCTACTGTTACCTTCAGAAGTTCAGCCTCTTAATTTTGGGAATGAATAGACTTCAAGCTCCTGAAAGACGCACCAAAATGTTATCTCAAAATCTGACCCTGGAAGGCTGCAGACCAGGAAGACTCCAAGTAACTATTTCAAACCTACTTTATGCTGAGGCTTAGCCTCCCCAACCAGAGAGGGCTCTCTCAAAGGATTAATGTTTTTGATTATGATTAAGATGGCTAAATCTTGTGAAATGAATGTAAAAATATGAGTGGTGGAAACACAATTAGAAACTATCTATTGGGTTTCTGGAGTCAACATCATTTCAGTATAACAATGGTATCAACCTTACATAGAAGTCAGGGCATTCAGCATTCAACACATTCAGAACATACCAAAAACATATAGGACCACACAGTCTATGAATGTATACAGGAAGTTAGAGCACTATGAGTGAATTCTAAGTGATTACACATTCATACCACTGCAAATATTGGGAAAAGAAAAATACAACAAATTCTGAACATCAAATCCCTCCTGAGTCCTGAGAAGCAAAGCCAATCTTGTATTACTAAAACAGAGTCTTTACATCAAGCCAAATATCAGAGCTTTTTTCAATAAATTTCCAACCTTTGGTACATTGCCCTTTCTCCTATTTATAGAATTCTTTACATAGCTGAGATTCCTCCTCCAGCATGAGGGGAACTCGAATTCTGCTTATTATGACACCTACTCAAACTTTAACTAGCTATTAAATGCAACAAATTGCTAACTAGGAGTTTTAGAAACCTAAGACAATTAGGATTATAACTCCACATCATGCTGACAATAACATTTATTACAATCAAGTCTCGTTCTGTGACAAGTGGTCTCCTTTAGTTTAGCTTGGTGGATGTTTTGAAACTCCATGTTGGCCCTTAATGTCTCATCTCCTTTACTGCTCCTGAACAGTAGGAAGCTACCCCTGTTTTCCTACTTTTTGTTTCCTCGAGGATATTTGAAACCAATTAACCATGTTGTTCTTCTTTGATTACACAAAAGTGTATTGGAGTGCCACGTTCTTGACGTGCTGTAGACCTTGCCCATTGTGAATGATCCTTTTCTGAAGTCCCTTTTCAAAAAACTTTCCCCTTGATTACTCAAAATTGGTCGACTAAGTTTGATTATGCAGCTACAATAGTTTCATATCATGCTATGAAACTAATGTGCAATTTCAAAACACAACTTACTTGCCAAATTTTACTGTCTTGAACCTCTTTATATTTCTGGTTCCAGCTCTTAGCTTTGATTGACTCTTCCGATGTATCTGGCCTTCTTTTTCTTGAAATCAACCCAGCTTTGGCCTATCAAATACAGTTTCAACAAATAATGCTAAATAAAACAAACTAAAATACATTGACCAACGGTAACCTTGCATTACCAATATAATGGTAAGTGAAGATGACATAAGATATAAGCTTTTGTTCATGAGAAGTTATGCGACTGTCAATCTCCTTACTTGGTATCTTCTTTATCGTAGCTATCAACTACTAGTATGTGAACACACAAAGATATGTGATCCTGTGAGTATTTCGGGATTTCTTGAAAGCCATTCTGTGTCTTTGACAATCACCTCTTCCACAAAAGTATCAACATCAAAGTGTGTCAACCCCTTGTATCTGATCATATCTGGGAATATCAAAACATCTCCATTTGAAGTCTCTATTCCATCCCGCCCCTCGCATATTGTAAAGCATGTTTGCTTGAGCGAGTGAGGTGACTTTCCACGCTACCTTCAATGTTCTTATTAGTTAGCTTCATATCCAACTCATCGCATTGAACATTTTCCTCCAGTGTTGAGTTCTGACAGCAATTAGTAGCACTGCTACACTGGTGGCAACTTGCTACTTCATTCTGGATACCATTTATTACATTACCATTCTCATTGCAGGACCCTACTTCTTGCTGTAGTTTAGCAAGGTATGAAATTGATGATTTTGAAATTGAAAAAAAAAATCGAAATGTGGACACAATATGCAAGCCAAAAAGAAGCAGAAGAAACCGATGACCAACATCAGTGGCTCTGCTAGCATTGAAAAGGTACTAAATTTATAATAAATCTGAAAGAATATATTATGTTCAGGCACCACATTCTTCTGTTGGAATTTCGATTGCAGCAGTTTCCAATACCCTTCCATCCACACTGTTACATACACGCACAATCTCAATTGAGCTTACCTTTATGCCACAAGGTTTACTTTGTCATCTGCATGACCATGTGCTCGATAATATCCCCCTGTAATTCGCTCAAATTCATTCGCTGAAGCTGAAGGCGCAAAATTGTAACATGGTACAGAAGCCAATAGAGGACCAAAGACATGACTATAAGCAGAGCATTCCTCTCCTTTTTCATCACTGATTTCTGGTGTCGAAGATGTTCTGCGAGATTGCAAAGGGGGCCATCAAAAATAGGGCGTACCTCGAATTTCCAGTAGATATCCATCTACAGAAATAGACAGAAGGGCACCACAGTCAACAATGGCTTCAACGCGCTCCGAGCCACCGCATTAAGGCCCTTTCCTAGGTGGTCCAATCTGGGCTTTGTTAACATTAATGATATTATGGCCTCTACTGCTGCAGTGTACCCTTAAACAATCCATTCTAGTGCCATATATCAATAAAGAGATTGATTTCATTACCAACTACAATAAAACCTCAACGAGATTGAACATATAGAGCAAGAATATGACCATGATGGCCACATTCAGACTGCAACTCTCTTGAACCATGATCACGGAGCTCCCATTTGTATAACTGAATCTTTTGATTCATGCCAGCAAGCAATTTTCCATTAAATGCATTCAGATCGTAAATAGAACCCTTTGTCTCCTTCTCAGTAAAAACTGCAAACATGTGCCAGTACCAAGACACCTAACGACCTAATGATGAAGATAAGCAGTTGGATATGATAGACGAAGTGTATAAGTTGACAATTGTTAATGTAAACACAACGAATTTTGATAAATATGACAGTTGGGTGAGATTTGCTATGGATCAGCACGAATCCCCGATTTCGTAATGCAGTCAGTGCAAAATCGTGTTTTGCGCTACAAAATCACTTAGACCGGGTTTTTGAGCTACGAAATCACCTAGACAGTTTCGTAGTGCATATGAACTTTGAAATGAGTTTCGAAATATGATATTCATGTGAGATATGAGACCAATGATAGACTAAAACAGAAAATTGACCCCATTTGACATACTAACAAGACTCTAAAACAAGATGAAAAGACTAGACCCAAAACTGACACCAACCCTTTGACAAATTTCAAAAATTGATGTTCAGAATTTAAAATACTTTTTCTTGAGTGATAACAGTAGGGGCATCTCTTCTTTGCGTCCCTGGATGCTTGAAGCACTCCTCCTTAATAAACTTGTTGTAAATAGGTACATCTTTAATAGCTTGGAGAAGTGGAATTTTGACACATATGTTTGTCAATTCTCCCAAAAGTTCAGTCTCTTCTAGGGTAGGCTGGAGTGGTTGGTTTAATCTCTCAGGAAAGGGTGGTGGATTTACTTTAGGCACGCTTTCATCTCTTTCCTCCTTAACCTCCCTAGGTGGAGGTAAAGGTTGGTTGTCTAAGAGTACTCTCCGAGACCTCAGGTTGATTTCTTGAATATCCACAGCATAAGTAGGATAGGATGTCTCTCCACTGTATACTTGTTGTGCTCATCTATTGTTCGAGTTTAGATTTGGTTGGGTAGGCATTTAGGGTTGTTTAGGTGGAGATGTAAAAGATGTGGTTGAACAGGTGGTGAAGGCAATAAAGCTGGAGCATTGTTGTATGGGGGCCTCCACCCCTAGGGTAGTGCATTCCACTGAGGTTGTGGCGGAGCATATGGTTGAAATGACTGGCTGGCTGGCTGGGATTGCTACTAAGGTGCAAATGACCAAGGAGGAGGTGTAAACCAGGAAGGATGAGCAAGGGGGACCTAAGAAGGTATGGATACTGGTATGGCCTAAGCCCATGAGGTCTCCTTTGGTTTATGTAGTAGATCTATTCAGTTACCCCTTTAGCTCCTTGATTGACAACTTTTAATCCAAGGAGAGAAGGGAATTTGTCTATGGAGTGGTTTTCTTCACATACAGAGCAGATTTCAATAGAATTCAATGGACATTCGTTCCTAGGGTGCCTCCTGGTGCATCTAGGATAGAAAATGGCTAAGGATCTCTCTGCTTCCTCCTATTTTCTCTTATTGTGCATAGTGTCCATCTGTATGGCAAGTGTTTGTATCATCTCTCTCTTGAACTCCTCTAGCATGTTTCCAATTTCACCCTTGATGGATGAATTGGAAGATGATGGAATCACCATAGGTTGACTACCCCTACCCTTTTTCCTAGCCATCCTAGAATGTTTTCTAAAGACAGTCTTGATATCCTCATAGGATAACTGGTAGATATCCCATCCTGCTAACAAGTTTAGGGTATGTTACGCAGCAATTTGTCACCGTCCCTGTTACCCCTTCTCCTGCACCTTGGAGGACTCATTCCGGGACCTGTGAGAAGTGACATGACCTAGAAACACTTGCATTGTATTCCCCTGAGTATGAACTTCATTTGCCCTGTAGACATCTCCTACAAAAAACCCATAAAAACAACCCTTTTTCCATTGGCGCAGTTTCACTGTGCAACACTCGCGCCAATGGAGGAAATCCTCCAAAGAGGGCACGCCAGCTGGCGCTCTGTCTCAGAGTCGCACTCGTGCCAGCCAAAATGGGTAGTGTTTTTAACCAACCAACATCCTAAGATTCTTCCTAACCACTCTTGAACTGAATCTATCTTGAGTTGGTTTGGTTTGGCTTCGAATCTCCATAGAGGGGAAGTGGTTTTCCACCTCTCATGGAAGCTTCTTAGTGATAAAGCCAATCCCATGAATATTGTGGATAATCCTAACTCCTTCTCCTCTATCTATAAAAGCTTGTCCTTTTGCCTTTGACAAGCTATTTCCAGAGTTCCAGAGTTCCAAATATTGAGAATTATTAAGTTCATGCTACAAGAAGCCTTCTTCATTCCCATAAGGCTAAATCTAAAGTGAGGAGATTCTTGTCCAAATAACCAAGGAGAGAGAGGCTTGTTCCCTTCCCCAACAAGCTTTGCAAGACATGTGTTGCTGATCACCCAGCCAAAAGAGGATTTGACGTTAGAACTATGGTTGTATTCTTCTTTGTTTATCAATAATAGACGACTATCATTATGGTTCCACTCTTATTGTCTTTGTAATAATGATGAGTTATATCCTTTCTGACTGATATATAGTTGCATCTATTGTATTTTATGCTTGTGTTTGTGTCGTTCTTTGCATGTGCAGGTGTCCATTCACAGAGATTGTGGGGATCGTGACCGGTTGAAGCAAAGGAACGGGAGCGTCAAATCTTCTACAAGTACTAGTGTTGGAATCCAGGTAGGCCCTCATCATTGGTCTTTGATTTGCAATTAGGAACCTGCGTGATAGCATTGTTTGATTAGAGGCCCTTTTTCCATTGGCGTAGTTTCACTGTCCAGCACTTGCGCCAATGGGGGAAATCCTCCAAAGAGGACGTGCCAGCTGCCACTCTGTCTAAGAGTCGCACTCACACCAACCAAAATGGGTAGTGTTTTTAACAAACCAACATCCCAATATTCTCCCTAACCCACTCCTAAACTGAATCTATCTTGAGTTGGTTTGGTTTGTCTTTGAATCTCCATATAGGGGAAGTGGTTTGCCACCTCTCATGGAAGCTTCTTAGTGATAAAGCCAATCCCATGAATATTGTGGATGATCCTAAGTCCTTCTCCTCTATCTATAAAAGCTTGTCCTTTTGCCTTTGACAAGCTAGTTCCAGAGTTCCAGATTTCCAAAGATTGAGAATTGTTAAGTTCATGCTGTAAGAAGCCTTCTTCATTCCCATAAGGCTAAATCTAAAGTGAGGAGATTCTTGTCCAAATAACCAAGGAGAGAGAGGCTTGTTCCCTTCCCCAATAAGATTTGCAAGACATGTGCTGCTGATCACCCAGCCAAAGGAGGATTTGACATCAGAACTATGGTTGTATTCTTCTTTGTTTATCAATAATAGACGACTATCATTATGGTTCCACTCTTATTGTCTTTGTAATAATGATGAGTTATATCCTTTCTGACTGATATATAGTTGCATCTATTGGATTTTATGCTTGTGTTTGTGTCATTCTTTGCATGTGTAGGTGTCCATTCACGGAGATCGTGGGGATCGTGACCGGCTGGAGCAAAGGAATGGGAGCATCAACTCTTCTACAAGTACTAGCGTTGGAATCCGGGTAGGCCATCATCATTGGTCTTTGATTTGCAATTAGGAACCTGCGTGATAGCATTGTTTGATTGTTGCTAGACCCAATCTGGGCTAGTAGGGATCACCTATGTCCATAGAGGGGATTTACCTCCACAATAGGATATCCAAAAGATCTTCCCTTACTCCCCTAAGCAGAACTAGCTATATTGACTCAAGGTCAAGTGTGCACCTGGCCCTTTTGTAACTAAGCTAGAATCTTTCTTCATAATCCTGTAGGGACTCATCATGCCCTAAGGCCATCCTAAAAAATTCTTCTTTAGTGTCTTTAGACCTACAGTAGTCTCAATACTTGTTGTTGAAGGCTTTTTGCATCTGAGCCCAATTTGTGATGCTATCTCTAAGTAAACCCATGAACCAGTGCAAAGTTGCATCCTTGAGAGTGGATGGAAATAGTTTCAACTTCTACTCATCATTGGTGTAGTCATAGGTTCGGAATATGACAACAAACTCAAATAAGAAAGTGTCTAGATATTCTGAGCTTAGGCCATCGAAATGAGGAAGGCAAAGGGGCTTATATTTTTCATCTTAGTATCCCCATTGGTTTCCCTAATGGGGAAGGCACCCTCAACTCTTTCCTTATTTCCTTTGTCATTTCTATTTTCAACCATTAGTTCAGTAGGAAAGGGTTCTCCTTCTTCCTCTTCCCATGTAGGTTCTTCAAATATGTCTGGTTGCTCACCTAAGGGTTCCTCCAATTCACATCCACTGAAGAAGAGGGAACGTTGGCTGTTTGAAGTAGTTGGGGTATTTGGAAAAAAATTCCCTAAGTTATCCCTATTCCTATGAGGCATGAAAAAAATGTTTTTGTTGTCTTTTGTGTTTTTTAAAACTTTGAAAGTAATTTCTGAATTGAAATTGTAGAGTGAATGAAAACTATTGGCTGAATGAAAAAATAACTGCTTGATTGAAATCTTACTTGCGGAATGGAAAGGAAAGCAAAGAATGTAGAATGGCAAAGGAAGCAAACTAAATTACTTTTGTAGAAATGAAACTACTAGCAAAATATTAGAAATAAGAAATGGAAGAAAGAAAGCAGTAATCACATATTACTCAGACACCTCCCCGACAACGACACCAAAAAGTGATGAGCACCAGTATTGTAAGAATGTTGCAACTCTTGGGGCTACCAGTGTTACTTTATCAACCCGAGGTTCGAACAAACTTGGAGGTGACAGTGATGTATACACAAGTAAAAGTGATTATTCTGCCTTTTGTCAATGTTCAACTAGCGAGCAACCACTATGGTTTTCAAGCCAAACTTCTATGGATTCAGAAAAAGCTTGATTACTGATGAAAGAAAGAGAAATCTACTCTACGAGAAGGCTTGTCTACTGCAATAAGGAAAAGGACTGAAATCCAATGCTAAAAAAACACCATTTCCTAACTAACTGCTGAGAAACTATGCTTTACAAGAATTCCAAGCTAACATGTATGAAATGCTATTTTCTTAAGCATGAAAGTTCAAAACATCAAACATCACTACTTTGCATGTAAAGGACTGAAATAAATCTTTTTTTTTTCTTTTTATCGAAAAAAAGTCTGAAAGCTAATCTCTTTTGATGATGTGGTAGGTGGATTAGGGATGTTGGTGGATGGTTGGAAGTTTTGGGAGACCCTTAGGTGACCATGTTTGGCTTCCTGGAGTTTTTCCCTCAATTCGGCCTCAAAACAGGCTACTGCAGTAAAACCTACAGGATGTCCTAAAAACCTATAGGATTCCCTGTATTTCTACATGATACAACCGAGAGAAAAATGATGGGTGTTGGAGGTGATGGAAAGCTTAGGTAAGGTGGCTGGTGGATGGAATGGAGTGAGAAAATTCCTAGGATCACTAAGAAATCAAAACCAAGGTTGGGAGATGGTTTGATTTGCTCAACATGCTTGTAGGAGTTTCCATGTAAAATGATGAAATTCGTGAATTTCTTAGTGAAAGCAAGGAATGATTATGGATGGATGAAGTTGGAAGGAGGTTTCTTTCTATAAAATATTTTTCTACTTTTGTAACACTTGCACTACATCAAACAATGATATTTTCCCAAAAATACTGTAAATAAGAAGAATTTCAATGAGCTAGAAAAACTGAGTTTAATGAGCTAGTTGTATACTTCATGCATGAGGAAATTTTGCAGAATAAGATGAAGTAAGTGATGAGATCTACTGTAAGACTGAAAATGGAAGAAATGGTAATTAAATCCTACACTTGCAAACTGATCAAATGTTGGTTCAAGTACAGTAAACTCTAAATTCTATTAGAAAGTAGAAATTTGTCTTTTTGGGGTTGCATAGGGGTCCTTTCCTCAAATCATGATCCCTGAACGAGTAAGTGAGGCCAAGACACCTATTAACAGATTTTTGGTGTTCATTTTATCCCTTCTAACCCACTATTGAAGTAAATCACAAATGGAAGAAAACTAATAAACAAACTAATCAAATCTACACTACTTGCAATGAAATAATTTTAAGGGCAATTTAACCATGAATCTATGAAACTAATATAAGCATACAGATACACAAAGAGGAGCCTTTGATGCTAGGTTTGGGCCCTAATCCAAGAGCTTCATCCCTGTAAGTTAACTCAGTACTAGATCATGAAAAAGCTCATTCTCATTATCAAAACAAAAAATTACATAGCAATGTCTTCCACAAGTCTAGAGCTCCAAAATAACAAGTGCTTTTTTCAAGAAAAATTCGAATCCGAATGAGGCTCTAGGCCTCTTTATTTATGAAACTAAAGTCTCCAACAACTTCCTTAAATCTTGGGAGGCCCAGCTCCTAAACACAATATGAACTAACCCTTTGAGTATCACTTTCTCGATTGCCTTTTGATCTCCATGACTTGGCTACTTATACTCTGAGCTAGTGTGATTGATGGAGGAATATTCGAATGAGGGAGGAGTAAATGAGGAGGATTTATCTCGTACAATATCTCTTCCTTGTCCCATTTGGGTTTCAACCTTTAATCTTGCCAAAATTTCCTTATTTTCTCTCACAAACATGCATTTAATGCACATAATTCCACTAGGCATAATATCAAACTTTGACTCATATCATTAAACAAAATATAATCAAAACATGTAATAAGTTGTGAGAAGAGTTGATTTGACTAATCTAGGAGGTGAATCAAGGTCCATATAGTTACCCAATGATTAGGCTCATCAGGGTTGATTCTTATTTGTTAGGCTTCCCGACCCGTCATGAACTTGCTACAGCTGGGTGTATGCATCATTCATTGCCTCAACAATAGAGTCCTTGAGAGCAGCCACAATGGTAACACTTTGATCAATCTTGTTGGCATATGTCGTGGCAGGGTATAACAATGCACTCCTTGTAGTAGCAAGGGAATTCCTAAGCTCTCAGTTGGTTGTGATTAACCCATTGCAGGTAGTCTAGTATGGTCGCAGCATTTGACCAGCAAGAAAACCCTTCTTCACCTCAAGTAAAGCTTAGATCACCCAACACTATGAAGTTTCTCCAGAAAACCAACAGCACTTCTCTACAAGATACAAAATTCTAGCCTTTGGATCTCTGTGATGAGGGATCCATATATAGATGATTGTAGGGAGGTGAGTCATCTTCTGGGGTCTTTATTAGTGTCCTCTCTCTAATAGTTCCTAATTCCACTTGGAGAATGATGATCTCTTACTCATCCCTGGTCGAAAATAGAGAGGCAAGTGTGAGAGGGGAAGCTTCTGGAATATTCCATGATCTTCCACCTCGCAATTTGCCCCTACCATCGCACCCTATAGAGGAGCCATTCAATATGCATCGCACCCTATACACTGGGAAGGTGATATGCATCACACCCTCTGCACTGGGTTTTCAATATGGTCCAGTTTTGACCTTTTATGAGCAGTTTTTGGTGGAGAACTTTTGGGAGATGATGTAATCAACTGACCTTGTTCCTTTAGGAAGTGAAGCAACACTTTTAGGGACTTAGGAGCCCTCAATTTGTGGACATTTATGATTGGGGTTGAAGTGCCCAAAAATGTCTATAACAACTTTCCTCCATAAGGGTTTCCTTTTACGGGAAGACTTCCTGTTGGGCATGGAATCTCCTCCACAACAAGTTTTTGGGCTCAACTCCCAAGTTTTGGTCAAAGGATTTGTAAGACTCCGTGAATTGTGGGTGCGGAGCGCGAAGTAGAGGTTAAGTCATAGGGCTATCCACCCTAAAAGTAATGTAATGTAATGTAAATTCATTTCGGCCTACCCATGGTCTGAGGACCATCAGATTGTGTAAATAGAGCATGGCTCTAAGTTGTAAAGATAGTTGATGATAGAGAGTAGCAAAGGAATGGTTCAAGCTTAGAGTAGGATTCTAAGTGTCATGGGTCATAGTAGTAGGAAGAGGCTCTGTAGTTGAGTGTGCAGAGGCCTAGTAGGGTCCGTAGCTGAGTGCGCAGAGCGGTGTCGAGTCTGTAAGGGGGATTGACGATTAATAAAGAGAAGTTGATTACTATTTCTATGTAATTGTTTTGCATTATATTCTTTATGTTGGTCTTTGTTTATGTATTGCACACACTAATATGATTGTTGAATATGTTGTAATAAGCATAACCCTTACACACACAAGTTAAGTAATCGGTGAAGTAGCAAGAGGCTTGGGTACTATACAAGTCGTGCCCCGAGTAGGGTTCCGCGGAAATCGCACCGCAGGTTGTGAAGGGATTGCAAGTGTACGTAGCGAAAGGTCAGACCACAGACCTCCAGAAGCCCATCAAACATCCCAAGGGTGCAGAAACCAGGTTCTAGCACCCTCCCATACTACTTCGGGTGAGACCTCAATCTGTGCTCCATGGACTGTTGTCAGAAGGGCCAGTAGTACAAGGATTTTCTTGGCTAAATCACCTATGAACCTGGGTTAGGCCCATACAAGCCAACAAATGGTTCCATTGTCGAGACCAAGATCTACATAAAGGATGTTTGATGTCGTGCCACTGGAATCCTACAAAGAAAGAAATTAAAGAGTGGTTAGAAAAGAAGATTCCTGAGTTTGCAGCACAGGAAAACAGAAATATGTGAGTATCTAAGGAATAGTGGTTGGATCACTACTGAAATCCACAAAATTTTCTTTGCATCTATTCTGTCTGAGTTGTATGAGTGGATCGCGAAGTTAGCAGATAGCCAGGGAATGTGCAGGCTTGACAAACCAATAGTGTGGACTCCGGAACTAGTACAGATACTAGAAGCCTCAGAAGATAAGATAGCATGAGTTGTGGACCACTGGCTCGACCGAATAATAGGAAGATTTATTACTGAGTTCACGGTAGACATGACGTCAGCTACAATGAGGCAGAGCGACGTTTTATCAAGGGACCACGAGGTAAGTATATTAAATCTTTGAACACTTGGATTAAGATGCTATTGTGTGAAAATCAGGTTATGCGAACAAATTAATGTTTGGTACTATGCAGAGCAGAAAGATCTACAAAAGCGGAAGTAGTGAAAACAGTCCCTTAATTTCACCCTTGTGGGAAAGCGAAGAGGAGCTCACAAAAGTCTCTCTGAGAAGCACAGTTAGTTTGATAAGACAGAGAATTCCATGTTTACCACCCACACCCACACCGCCACTTGTTTCACCCTCCTCACCTCCATCTCCACCCACTCCACCTCCACCACCACCACAACTCAGTATGGAAAGTGCTATCAAACTGTCGGTGTTCAGAGGAGTAGGAAATGAAGATTCAGATCAATTTTGATTCATGGTAAGAGCAGTATCGGAAGCACAGGGCATCATGGATGATAATATTAAAAAGGCTACACTGGTGAGCGCGTTGTAGGATCACTCATTAACGTGGTATATCAAGAATTCTAATGACCACTCAAATGCAAGAATTGTAGAGATCCAGACCGCATTGAACAGGGAATTTAGCAGGCCAAAATCAGAGACACAACCAATCGTTGGGTTTAAGTAGATCACGATGATCCTGGGTGAGACCCCCTGGGATCTGGACCAAAGGTTGAAGAGTACGATCTGCAAAGCCAATATGATGCTAACAGATTCACATCATTGTGCATGGTTTGTGGCCTCACTTACGCCACACTTAAGGACAACATTGTCACAACAAAAACTTTCCACCCAGGTTGATGCATTAGATATGGAGATGAGATTGCATGAGACCCCTATACAAGTCCCTGGTGGGAGTCCAACAAATCCACGCAAAACTATAGACTTTGAGTCTGGAGATGAAAAGTTTGAAACAGGATAGGACAACTCAGTCGGAGGTGCATGAGCAAGTATGGTGCATAAAATGAAAAGGCCAGGGGCATGACAAGGACCACTATCCAGTGTTCACGAATTGCTTGGCAGGGGGAGGGCCATTGCCATTAAGACCAGAGGCACAGACAGGGCTGAGTGTGGCATCTGCATTATGGTGTGTGATCTGCCATATAGGAGGAAAACATACCATGGATAATTGTCATCTATTGCAGAAGTATACGCAGACATCCCAACAATTGTTTTGTAATTTCTGCAATTTAGGAGGCCATGACGAACACACTTGTCGAAGCTATGAACTAATGATGGATCAGACTCCCGCCTACAGGTTGCAAACCGAAACATGAGCCCTCGACCCAAACACAGGGATGGTGCACACTGGATTTTAGGGGCGTGGTCAAGGTTGAGGTGGAATGGGACTAGGAAGGGGTTGCGCACAGATAATTTGTTACAAATGCAGAGGGCCAGGGCATTATGCCCGCGAGTGTACGAACCTGACTAGGATATCATATTGGTACTATAATCACTTTGATCATGAGGCGAAAGATTTCCCTTCACTGATAGCAAAGATGTGCGAAAAGGGGGTACTCCAGCCCCCTCCGACCTAGAATTTACAAATGATGAGGTCTGAATTGCGCGAAGAAGACCCAAATGTAAACATTATGCTCATGAGTGGTATGGCCATGAGATATGATAAAGGGAAGTAGGCAAAAGATAGCGCCTGGGTTCACAAGGCTCCTACAAAGGAACCTGAGTTTGACTTAGAACGCGCAAAGGAGACATTCATAGAAGCTAAGAAGAGCTTCACGGAGGCCTCCACTTCAGGTAGTAAGGATAAAATAGAACTAGGGATGGATCCTTCAATGCTCACTACCTTTTTGGAGGCATGCATGAAACTATTGCGCAACAACAAGGCAGTCAAAGGGCTATAGGAACTTATCACTAAGTGCGCAGGGTCAAGAGAACTACATGTGGTCTGAAAACTTGGAAAGCATGCATTGCACATAAGAAGGGAGATGAGGTTGAATGCACAAATAGGCAAGGTATGAAATGGATCAAGTAATCCTGGATCTGGGTTCGGATGTGAATGTGCTACTAAAGCAAACATGGGAACGCATGGGTAGACCCGTGTTACAATGGTCCCCTATTCAGTTATGAATGGTGAACCAACAGAAGATTTTGCCCATGGGAAGATTACAAGGGGTGATAGTTGATATTGAAGGCACGAGTGCATAGGTGGATTTTGAAGTAATAGAGATTATTGATGACAACAATCCCAATCCCACACTACTATGAATATACTAGGCTACCAATATGAATAGAGTCATAAATCTAAAGAAGCACAAAATGACCTTTGAGAAAAAGTCACTACGTATAGTAGTACTGCTAGACCCAGCCGAAGGGGCGTGATACACTGAAGTGGTGCAAGACAACAATAGTGATGATGATCTGAACTATATCTACAAGATATATACACAAGGAGAGGATTAGGTGAATCCGACTGCATATGGAAGGATTTCGTGGGAGCGTGAAAGCTCCTGCACTTCGGATTCAAATGAAGAGATAGAGTGATGGCAGAATCGGCTGTGTTGTTCCTTAAGAAACCAATTTCCTGGATGTGGGGAAATTGTGCTTAAGACATTAATAAATATTACTTACTGTTACTTATTGTTTACTGTGTTCTCAAATGAAGGACCTGGAAAACTTGGTCTTTAACTCTTAATACATGTATGACCAGAACATCTCAGGATGCCATTTGTTGCTAGATATAAATGATGAATGAAGAAAGTTTGAAGGGGAAGTTAAAGATAATATGCTGATATTTCACAAAAACTACTATCTGTAACTTAGAGGAATTATGATAATGAGAATTGAATCATAGATAATATGCTGATCTTTCATAGAAACTACTATCTATAATTTAGAAAAGAAGTGAGGACTTCAACTATACGAGCGTTATTTAAGAAATTTTAACCTTATCTACATAAGCAAATAAATACCTGCTGCTTCGTTACTATACTTGAAAAGAAGAAAACATAGCATGACACATGATAGAGAAGCTTACAAAATTATATGCAACAACTCATGGAAACTTCTAATTCTTTCATTAATCAATGATGATCAGGAATACAGTGGCCTAGTCTCCGAGTTCTCCAAAGTTCGAACCCTTTCTTAGTAAATTTTCCTCTTTTTATACATTATGGAACAGTTGTTGATTTCTGAAACTGCCCAAACTATCTAACTAGTTTTCTAACTATATGAATTAAAAACTATTAGAGAATTTTACAGAGGGTAAAAGACACCTTAAAGAACATGAAATAACAAGAACATAATTGAATTCAGAAGGAGATGATAACTGTTGGTTTGCTCTGTTGATCTGCTGAAAAATTCCTCTGTAAATGCCCTAATGATGCTTAATTTGTTTTATCCATAATGAAACGCTTTTAGTTTGTATATTCCTGGGCTTACATGGGCATTCTGATTGGCCAAAATGCAAAGAAACATACTGGATTGTCTTCCTCTTCAGCTTCGGCCCTAACCCCGATTATCAACTTTACACAGCGAAATTAACGCAAACTTTTGATTAATCCAGAACTCAAAAGAGTTAATCCTACTTTATAAATCTGTCAAATCCACCCATACAACACTCCATTGACTTCTGCTGCAAATCACAATTGACCCCTTTCTAGTGGTGCATTAACATAATTTTGGACTTATGCATAATTCCTTCATATCTGCGCTTTTCTATCATAAACCTTTTATAATGAAAATTTATGATAAAACATGTTTTCTCCGCTTCCAATACAGGCTCTGCACAATTCCCGAGGTATACTTTCCCATTGATTCATCCCCACTGTAGATCTTTGCTTTTCAGATCAGACGGTCTGTAAAGGTTTCAGGTGATACATAAGCCCAGAGAATACCTACCAAAAATGGGTAGTTTCCTTTCTCCACTTGACTGCTACATGTTGAATGTTGAGTGGAATCGGGTGCATTCCCATAAAAACCATCTACCACTTTTGCTCCGCCCGACAACTACCTTATAACTTGAAAACTGCCTTTTTGCATGCCTTGTGAACCTACCGGACTTATATAACATAATATATATCACTATCAGATCTGGCCCGCAATCAGCATGTCATATATATATATGTAAATTGTTATACGATGGTCGTAGACCCACTAGGGCTATAGAATATAATATATATATATGCTTCAAGTCTGGCCTTTCTATTATAATTATTTATAGTATAAATTCATATAAAATAGCGTAAACAAAATATATATGAATATTAATAAAAATCTTTGCAACCCGCAATATGACGAACCCGCCGTAACTATAAAACATAATATATATTATATCAAGTGCGGTCCGCCATCACTTATCGCAATCGATGGAACCATATACATATAATATAAGTGTTCTATGTTGTTTCGAACTCTCTGTCATTATAAAATATGGCATATAGAATATCGGGTCCGGAACCCAATTAGTGCTTGTCTACAAAACCAACTGTCCATAACCATTGCGGACCCGCCGAACTTTAAAACACAACATATATTATTTCAGGTCCAGTGTTAATTCTTTATCACTTGTTTCCCTTTGTAAAATCTGATATATTCCTTCATTTCTTTTATGTTTTCATTCTGATATACAACGTATTACATCTCCCTCTTGCCTTATATCTTTTCAAAATATTTTTCAAGTGATTTTTTGAATAAAACAAACAACAAAATACATGTTAGAACATCTGGCTCCACCCGGGGATAGTGCTTTTGCCACAGAAGCACTAAGAACCGCAAATTAGTGCCTTCACTTCGGGCATGAAGTCATATATTGCTTTGCATAAACTGAAAAACTATGGCATTTGTACAATGATTTCACTCTGGTATTCACAATGAAATGATGCTTATTCTTTAGAACTGGAAGTAGTGTTTTAAATATTTCCCATTAACAGGCAGCTATAGAGTTTCACCACCAAGATTCTCAAGGATGAAGGTATTATTGGATCTCACTTCAGAAATTCTAAAAGAACCATACTAGAGAGGATCAAACTTCCCATGCTTACCCTTATCTTCTCTTCTGGTATCCCATCTCAATACTAAATCTGCAACTTTAAAACCAATTTCCTTGGCTTTCCTGTCAATAATATTTTTCATCTTGGATTGATACATAATCAAGTTTTCTCTTACCTTGTCCCTGTTCTTGCTTAGCTCCACTACTTTGTTCATTCTTCTTATCAAAGCATTTGGTTCTTCTTTCACCTCTTGAGTCATTACAATCATTGGCTTCACAAGTTGACTTGGAAATAGAGCTTGAGTCCCATATACTAATTCAAAAGGTGATTTCCCTGTAGATCTTCTTGTAGTTACTCTGGTAGCCCACAGAGCAAACTTTAAATTATAATCCCAATCTATTTGATTCTTTGCAATGGTTTTCTTAAGGATCTTCATCAAAGTTTTGTTAGTAGATTTAGCTAATCCATTTCCCTAAGGATGATAATCTATTGAATAGGACAAAATAACATTATGCTTGTGATAAAAAGAAATGAGCTTACTTGAGTTGAAGACATGAGCATTGTCTGTTATAATTTTAACAGGACATCTGAATCTACTGAAAATGTTTTCTTCTAGGAACTTTATTACTATCTGATCATTTTCTCTCTTAGTAGGAATTGCCTCTACCCATTTGGTGAAGTAATCAATTGCTATGAGAACCCACCTGTGTTGTCGACTTGAAGGTGGATTGATTTCTCCAACAAATTCCAATCCCCATTTCCTAAATGGCTCCTCTATGAAAACTGGAATCAAAGGTAATGGAGCTAATTTCTTCTTCTCAGCAAAAAGCTGACACTTCTCACAACTTCTAACAAACTTATATGTATCGCCAAATAAAGTAGGCCCATAAAATCCCACCTAAATGATCTTATGTGCAATTACTTTCTAATTGTAATTTCCTCCACAAAACCCCTCATGATAATGTTTGATTGTTTCTGTAAATTCATTTTCTGTTAAACATAGCAATAAAATTCTAGCAGGATCCTTCCAATACAATCTGCCTTCCACTATCACATATGGTTGTGCCTTGATATTTAGTTCCCTATATTTTGTTCTATCTAAGGATTGAGGACAAGAAAGAAAGCACAAATAATGAATTATATGCTTATACCATTCTGAACACAAAAATTTCTACCTGATCTTCATACCTGGATCTTGCTCTCTTTCACTTTCTTCAACTTCTTTTTCATCCACAGGTGCCAACAAGTTAATTCCCAAAGCCTGAAAGTTTGATTCTGTCAACATTTTTGCCAATACTTGTCCCTTCAACAACTTTGTAGGTTTTATGTCCAATCGTATTCTTGGATCTTGGCAATCCACTTTCCTCTTCTGCCTTCTACATCTCCCTATACTAATACATCTTTCACTACATCATTTGGAACATAAGCAATGATTCAGGATTGCAGCACATAAGTTCTAAAAGCTTTCAGGGCTTTCACCAAAGCATACACCTGTTTCTCAAGAATATTATATTTCAGCTCAGAATCCCTAAGAATCTTACTGAAGAATGCAGCTGGTTGCTCTCTCTCTTCATCATTCTTCTGTAGTGCAACAACAACTATTGAACTTAATGATGCAAATGAGAAAAATTGGAAAGGCTTTTGGTAATCAGTGATGATTAACATTGGAGCCACCTGTAATGCCTCCTTAATTCTGGAAAATTATTATCTAGCTTCTTTGGTCCAATTCACTTCGTTCTCCTTCTTTAGCATATCAGTGATTTATTTCAGGATTTCTGCATATTTGGATAAATATTCTCAGGAAGTTTATCTTAGCCAGAAACTTTTGAATATCCTTTTTACTCCTAGGCAATGGTATTTTCTACATAGCTTGTACTCTGGCTGGATCTATCTTCACTTCTTCTCTGGAAACAATGTGTCCCAACAGTTTTCCTTCTTCCATAGAAAAAATGGATTTCTTGGGATATAAGGAAAGTCCAAATCTTCTACATTTATCAAAAGTCCTCTTCAAATGATCCAAATGTTCTTCATCAGACTTTGAGAAAACAATAATATCATCCAAATATATTACTACAAATTTATCTCCAATAAAAGCAATGTCCATAGCCCTTTGAAATGTAGCACCTGCATTCATCAATCCAAAAGGCATTCTAGCATACATAAATGTTCCCCAGGGGGGTGTGAACTTTGTTTTCTTCTAATCCTCCTCATCCACAGCCCCTAGTTATAACCAAAAAATCCATCTAGCTTTGACATTCTAAAAGATCTCGTTACCTTTTGCAGCACATGATCCATCTTAGGCAATGGATAGTTATCTTTCAGAGAAGCCCTGTTGAGATTTCTGAAGTCCACACACAACCTTATTTCTCCATTTTTCTTTCTTATAGCTACTAGATTAGCCACCCAATCAGAATAACTGAGTGGGACTATGATTTTGGCATCAAGCAACTTCTTGAACTCCTTTTCAATTGATGATAGAAGCAGAGGATTTATCTATATAAGCTTCTGCTTGCAGGGTTTAACCCCCTCCTTCAAAGGAATCTTATGCTGAATAATATTTACATCATAGGTTTTGAGATCTTCATAGGACCATGCAAAGACATCAACATAACTCTTGAAAAGTTTAATATATCTTTCTTGAAAATTAGGTGAAACTTTGGCATATAATTTGACTAACCTAGGATTCTCCTAAGTTCCAATGTTAAGATCCTAAATATGTTCATCCTGTGAGATTTCCCCTGAATCCACAGCTACATCATTGTAATTAAAAAGCCTTTGAAGAGGAACAAGTCCCTTTGGAAGAATATTATCTTTCAATTGAAAGAACTTCTAATTTGCTATTGAATCTTTTAAACCACTGGCTACTGCAACTTCTATTGTCTCTTCTTCATCCTGATCAATTTCTATGCCCTGTAACTCTTCAACCATAGTCAAAAGCTCCTTAATCTGCTGGTCATCTTCAAAACCTTTCCATTTCTTAACATTATCAGGAATAGAAGGTCTGTGTCTCATTTATACCTCATATCTTAGTCTTGGATTAATGAGAGGCTTAGAGTGCTAGCAACCACAACCAATGAATCTGCCAATCTATTCTCATCTCTTGGAATGAATTGAATGTTAAAAGCTTCAAAGAAGTTTTCAATAAAATCCCATACCTCATTTTTGTATGCCCGGAGCCTAGGATGCTTTGTTTGGCAGTGATCTTTTATTTGCATAATAATTAGCTCCGAATCTCCAAAAGTAGAAATTGACTTGACTCCCATTTGTTTGGCTATTTGTAGAGCAATACATTGTTAGTTGCCTCGAACTCTAATTTGAAAGAAAAAGGGAACATATTACCTCCAGGTGCAATTAGAAGAAACCTGCACATGTTCCTTCCTTGGAATAGGCTTCATCAAAGAAACATTTCCACACTTCTTCCATTTGCAACTCTGTAATTATATTGGCTGAAGCAAGCTACTTCTAATTATCTTCAACGAGCTCTGCATTATCATGCAGTGTGAAACAAGCAAAATCGTCCTTCTCCTGACTATATACAGGTGAATTTCTTGCTCCATTTTTTGTAATTTTCTTTACAAACCTAGTTTCTTTGTACAATATCCTCTCCTCCCCACCAAAAACTAGTATAACAGCATATGTAAAATCTAGTTTCAAAAACACCTCCCAATTTAGCCCCCTAGGATCTAGATAGAAGCATTCCAATTCTAGCAGGAATATCTGCTACTACAACATCCATGACCAAGCTTCCAGCTGGAATTTGGGCTAGTGACACTACTAGATCCTTGATAACCCCCAGACACTTGACCTTGTTTGAATCAAAATAATACAAATCCCTGGAAGGTTTTGTCACTTGTAGATTTAGTTGCTTCATCACTGACAGAGGCATAAGATTATGTGAAGCTCCCGAATCAAACATACAATTATGTAGGAGGAAATCATGAAGCCAAAGGCAAATATTAAAAGGAGGTATTAAAGAATCTACTTCCTCTACATGTGGACCAAAAATCATTACTGGTTTATCTTCCTATAGATTTACAATGTCGCTTTCATTTTCTTTTAAATTAATAAACTCAGCAATATCCTTTTGATAAGCAAGTGTTTTTGCCAATTCTGTAAGGGGAACTTGTATTCTTACCTTTTCTAACTCCTTGATCAGACTAAACAAGTGACCCTTTTTAGCAACCTTTTCATTCTCATCTTCACCTTTCTTCATGACTGGAATTATTTGAGGAATTGAAACAAGTTTCTCCAAAGGAATTTTTCCAGTTTGATCTTAAGAAGACTCACCTCAAAGTATCTGTGTCTTTCCATTTGCATTTTGCTATTACTTTCCTTTATTTACTTGTTTTGCAGGCTGATATTCTTGTGGAGTCGCCTTTGGTGAGGAGGTTAAAACTATCTTCTCACTTTCATTTTCTTGATTTCTTGATCTTTTCCTAGATCTCAGGTCATATTTCTTCTATAGTTCAGCCTGCATAAAATCAGAGAAGTGTTTCCAATATTCATCAATTTCATTTCCATCATGAATAGCATGTACTTCATCATACACATACTCTTCTCCTTCAATGCTGAGTTCATCTTCATCAACTACATATAATGTAGAAATTTGATCTTTAGGTTGTTCTTCACCAGGATCTTCTTCTATATATAATGGTGCTTGAATTTGAATTTGATATTTTCTTTCGTTTTTCAAGATTTGCAAAGGTTGTCTTCTGAATTGGGGATTAAAGTTCTTATTATATTTTTTTTGCCTCTGAGAGTTCTTATTCTCTAACTCTAACCTATTTAACTTATCTAACATAGTTTTAATTACATTACACATATCCTCCAATGATTGACTTTGAGAGGATTCTATCTTTTTCTTTCCCTTGTCTTGGGTAGGATGTGTTTCTGGTACTTTTCCTATAGCCACCCGATTTTCTTCTATCTCTAAAGCATCTATTTGGATTCGATCAAGGGTTGGAGCTCTTATTTCCTTTAATGTGAATCCAAAATTTGATTCAAAATCCCCTGCAAAAGTTATTTTGCACCAGCAGGAGGAGGCTTAATCTCTGCTTAATGAATATCCATGGTCTCTTTTTTCTCCCCATCTTTGAATAAATACACATTCCATCTCTTCCCAAGAAGGAATGGTATTATTGGGAAGTCCTTTGAACCATTTCCTTGCTTCTTCGTCCAAGTACTGAACAAAGAGTCTTAGAACAACATCTAAATGTTCAACATTTAGGATTTCTGCAAAAATACAAAATACTACTACATGATTCTCTGTTGTCTGTTCATCTTCTCCTGAAAAACATGGAAGAGTTTCAAGGTAATCCTATGGCATTTGATTGTAAGGTTTTGGTAGTTGAAGAATTGCATACCTATTCACTAAAAATGCAGGTGCTGCCATGTTTACTAAACTTTGATTACCAATAGATGTGGAACTTGATTGATAGGTAAATGGGATGTGCAAAGGAGGTAATGTGGTTATTGGTTGAGGTTGAATAATTACAGCAGATAAATGAAAAGTAACAGACTCAAAAGATTGGTCTTGATAGCTAGGTTCCTAAAATGAAGATGATGAAAAAGATGACTCTCTATCAAATGAATGTCAGATAATTTGTTGCTTGATGCAGACAATGTAGGAATTGGTCTAGTCGGAATCCTCTTAGAAAATACCCTTTCAGGATCTGAAAGAGCTTGAACTTTTGTGAAGTGTCTGATCTTGTATGGGGCCTTCTTGAAGCCAGAGTTTTTGCTTTGATTCAAAACGGCCAAATATTTACTCCTCACTGAACAACCAGAGGAAAATGTTGAAACCCAGGGAAAAATATTCTTATCTTCTTTCCCCAGAAATGGCACCAATTAATGTTGTTCCTTAAGAAATCAATTTCCTGGCTATGGGGAAATAGTGCTTAAGACATTAATAAATATTACTTACTATCACTTATTGTTTATTGTGTTCTCAAATGAAGGACCTGGAAAACTTGGTCTTTAACTCTTAATACATGTATGACCAGAACATCTCAGAATGCCATTTGTTGCTAGATATAAATGATGAATGAAGAAAGTTTGAACGGGAAGTTAAAGATAATATGTTGATCTTTCACAGAAACTACTATCTGTAACTTAGGGGAATTATGATAATGAGAACTGAATCATAGACAATATGCTAATATTTCACAGAAACTACTATCTATAATTTAGAAAAGAAGTGAGGACTTCAAGTATAGGAACACTCTTTAAGGAATTTTAACCTTATCTACATAATAAAATAAAGACCTGCTGCTTCTTTACTATACTTGAAAAGAATAAAACATAGCATGACACATGACAGAGAAGCTTACAAAATTATATGCAACAACTCATGGAAACTTTTGATTCTTTCATTAATCAATGATGATATCAGGAATACAATGGCCTAGTCTCTGAGTTCTCCAAAGTTCAAACCCTTTCTTGGTAAATTTTCCTCTTTTTATACATTGTGGAACAATTGTTGATTTCTCAAACTGCCCAAACTATCTAACTACTTTTCTAACTATATGAAGTAAAAACTATTACAAAATTTTACAAAGGGTAAAAGACACCTCAAAGAACATGA
>APFE030395562.1:18864-41837 GCA_000404065.3 Pinus taeda | reverse complement strand
CAGAAATTACAACCAACCAACCCTTTGCAAATGGTTTGCATACAATAAATAGACTATGCCATGAGGAAATAGAATGACCAAGAGTTGGGGGTTTTTTGAATCATTACAAAGTGGAATTGGAAAGCCAACCATTAGTTACAGGTGCAGCGTTACAAAAATGACAAATGGCTTGGGTGATTGCTCGCCTTCCTTTGCCACTTGGATAGAAGCCAACCTTTAGTGGATATACTTTAAATTTTGCCTTAGGTGCCAGAAAAAGTGTAGTGTAGATGAGCGGGCCCACTTGGAGAAAGTCACGAATCAAAATGTCGTGAAGCGGAAGTGATTTTGGCCTTTTTCTCTATATGTGCCACGGCCAAATCTATATGCGTCGCGCCACTTTGGAGTTTGTTTTGAGGTACCTGTAGGAGTCTAAATTGTGCCGAAGTTTGCTTGTTGGAAAGCCTAGCCTATCTACTTTCCAAGCCAAGTAGAATTTCTGAATTTGGTGCTCATTTGCCCCTCCAAAACTTCATTCTCCCAAGACTGCTTCCTGTGTGTCAAAATAGGGACAGAGAGGTCATTTTTTGAGTGTTTTTGACCTCCTGGGGACTCAAATCATGCCCAAATTTCTTGTCCATGCACCATCAGGCATGATTTTTCATGTTGAATCAAAAAATGCAAGCCATTTGTGATTCGGAGCCCCCAATCCTAAGCGCCACGCCAGTGGCGTGGCGCACAGGGAGAAAAACCCTGTGTTGTGCCCAAAAAATTGTCATGTGACCAAAATTTCCCCAAATTTTCAAAATTTGGGCTGGAGATCCCCTATGAAGTGCTATGCTAGGCCACAGAGGCTTTCAGCCAAGATTCGAAGCTGATCTTTCTCCTTTTGCCTCTTTTTCCTTTTTGTCGCTTTGCTCAATTTTGCCTTCAAACGCCTTATTCGAGCCTCTAAACTCATATTCTGTGCCCTGTAGTGATAAACCATCCACCTCAATATGGTTTTGTCCTTTTTGGCCTTCTCCAATAGTCTCTCAAGGTGGATGTTGATGCGCTCGAGCCAAGACTCTCGGTCATTGTTAATCTCTTGCTCCAATGGAGTGAGCTCAATCCTCCTACGTTGGGCAGCTTGGCGATTCTCACAGATGTTTTGCAGCTCCATGATCTCATGCTGTTCTTTGAGCTATTTGTTCCTCTACTCTAGATACCTGATAATCCACTTAGCCCTCTCCAGATTGAGTGACAAGTCTTGGATCTCTATTTTCTGCTCCTGGATGGTCCTCCTAAGTTTGGCACTCTCCATATCTGCATCATCATCCTGAATGAGGATGAAGTCGGCCTCTTGTTCACCTGATGGCCCCACATCATGCATAGGCCTCTTTCCCTTGTCCTATACCTGCATTTCTAATGTCGAAAGCGAGGCCCCTTCCGCCCCGGGTGGACATAACACTCGCTTTGCTGCTGCAAACAAATGCCTACTGCCTCTCTAATAGGTGATGAATACTGGCATAGTAGTGGTCTCATGGCACTCATACTGATGAGAAGGACCACCTATCTCATGTTCAACCTTTGATAATACCTGTGAAGTGCTGAAGAGGTCATGGGAGATGAAGTCCTCCCAAGCAATGCCCTACAATCCCAGCTGATGATCCACCAAAATCTTAATTAGAGCAAAATGATAAACATTGTTAAGTTGGTGCTAAGGGGTCTTATGTTGCATGAAGTTGTTCATCCTCTCTATGTTCTTGCAAATGAAATATGGGATGTTCATCATCTGTACCCTGGTAAAATGCATGAGCAACCTGATATGATAGGCATATAGACGAGAGAACCTCCCCTCATAGCTGAAATACTTCATGATCAATTTCATGAGTGGAGCATATTCATCTTTCAAATATCTGAATGGAAAGACTCTTTGGAGCTACCTCAAGAAACTGGCCTTAATGTAAGGCTCATAATGCTACCGATCAACCTTCTGTTTCTTGTGCCACTGTTCTCCAACATTTGGTATGCCAGTTGCTAATGAGATTATTTCAGGTGTCAGTGTGAAATTAACCCCGACCAAGATAGAGTAGCCTACATGTAAGTGAAGCACAAAAAGACGGGCCAACTCATGATGAACTCGGACATTAGCCACCCTTTGACAAAACTCAAAACATGATAGATGCTGGAAACATGACATAGCAAGAGGGCAGGCCTGCAATTCTGTGAGGGTGGTTGGCTCATCCCTAACATGTTTGCCACTTTTGTGATGTCTCCGAGGAGCCTGTTCTTCCGAGGATGAATCACTTTGGGTTTCCATCTCATACTCTAATGAATGCTCAGATGCCATGACTGCTATATGTGTATTGTGCTTGGACTGTCCTTTGATGATGGTATGAAACTAGGTGTTGTAGTGAGATCTGCCACCAAGGGGAACAATCCAAAAAAAGGGAGTGTTAGGAAGGGGGAATAATATGATGGGAATAGGGGTTATGGGGGGGAATTTTGTTTAGGGATATGTAGGAGGGTTTAGGGATTGTATAAGGTAGGGTTTTGGGGTTTACATTGACAAATGAGTGGAGGGATAGGGAATAGGGGTTTAGTAGTGTTTTAGGGTAGGGAAAATAGAGAAAAATTGGATAAGGGGGAAGGGAAAAATGGAAAGAAGGGAAAAAAAATGAGAGGGAGGAGGAACCTTGGCATCCACACAACAAGTTTGCAACCCTACAGCAATAGTTTTGGTGATTTCAAGTGGTAGGGTTTAGGCTTTTTTTATTGCAATTATAAACGGCCATAACCATCATCCTATCCACAAAATTTGATGAGCAAGCCAAGATATAGAGCATACTTGTCAATTTGAAGGATTTTAAACTGATTGGTTGCAAGTTTGGCACAAATTCGGGCCTCTGTGGGTGTGCACCGCGCAACAAACCCAGTGCGTCATGCCTGTGTTAACTTTACACTAAAGGGTCGCGCTTTGTGCGCCGCGCTCCCTATGTACGTCGCACCCCTCTGTGTGTGCACCACGCTCCTAAAAACGACTCCAAACTCACTCTCACACTCACTTTGCAATGTTTCTCTCTTCCTTGGTGTTCACAATGACTTTGTTTCTTGTGGAAACTTGTATATAAAGGCTTTGAAGTCATGGGTTAAATTTTTGCTTCTTCAAAACCCACTTTGCTAATGTCTTGTTTTGACACTTTTCACTGATTTAATGCAACACTGAATTTCACTTTTCCCTTTGAATTTTTAGCTGGAATGATAAATGAATTTGGCACTTTTTGCAGGGGTTGTTGACATGGACTTTGGCCAAGGAAACCATGACTGCACCTGAAGAAATCAACTAGAGACTTTTTTGAAAATTATCACAAATGACACACTGTTTGACTTTTCTTCAAAACAGAGTTTTGAAGAATAGTCGTAATCTGTCAACATGACGATGAAAATCTCTGAATCATAACTTTGTAAGGGCCTCCCTTTGGCCTGCATGGCTTTATTGGTCATGTTTGAAGACCAAATTGACTAATCCCTAGACCTAATGACTGAAAATGACTCTCGTTCATTGAAAGCTCGAACATTGACTATCATGGACTTTAGTGAACCTTGACAAAAGACTTGAGCCAGCAGGTGCCATACATGAGGGGAACTGACTAACAAGACCCTTTCCGTCAGATTATGGCATGCCCCTAGTAGAATGCAGCTGAGTGAATGGAGTGAGACACCTAAAAATGAAATGCATAAAGACTTTTTATCTCTGACAGATGACTAACAAGATCGACTCTAACATTGGCTCCAATGGGGGATGGTATCTCCTTGGAGGTGCTAAGAATAGCAGATCTCTGGAAGAGCTTGACAGTGCCTTCATCCATTGGGCTATGGAGTCATTATTTTGACAAACAACACAAGACTCTGACTCATTTATGAAACTAAAATGACCCAAAAACTGACTCAAATTTGATATTGAAATGACTTGAAGACTCACTTGACAAACTCAAACCAAACTGAAATAAAATGGTATTTACAATGATAGTGGAAGCAGTGTCTATAACTCAGAAATGGTACCACTTGAGCAGCCGACCATTGATCGGCCCTCCTAGACAATATTCCCCATTCATTTCCTTCAAACGAAAGGCATTCTGACCCCGATATGCTACAATATTGAAGGGACCTTTCCAGAGGTTCTCAAACTTACCGTGCTTACCTTTTTCCTCATTCCTTGCATCCCACTTTAGCACCACATCATCCAACTGAATTTGTCCGCCTTTTCTTTTCTGTCATAAATTTTCTTAATCTTCTCCTGCAACTTGGATGTGTTCTGGAAGACTTCTTCTCTGGTCTGCTGTAAGTGGACCATTTGATTCAACCTTCTCTGCATACGATTGTCTTCACTGCCGGCCTCCTGAAGAAGTTTGACTACCGGGGCTGTGAGAGAGGTAGGAAACACTATATCAACTCCATACACAAGCTCAAAAGGTGACATACCAATGGATTTCTTTTGACTGGCCCGATCTGCCCAAAGTGCATTGACCAACCTCTGATGCCAACTCTTCTTCTTTATTTCCAGCAGCTTCTTGATGATGTTGACCAATGATTTATTAGAAGATTCCGCCAATCCATTGCCTTGTGGGTGATAGGCGATTGAGTGACCCAAAATGATATGATATTTATGACAAAACTCTACCATCCTTTTTTATTTGAAAGCTGGTGTGTTATCAATGATTAACTTATTCGGGCAACCAAAGTGAGACAAGATGTTATTTTCAAGGAATGAAATGATTACCGCATCTGTAGCTTGTTTGGTGAGAATTGCCTCGATCCATTTCATGAAATAATATGTCACTGTGAGGATCCATCTGTGCTGACCGGAAGAAGCGGGATGAATTTCACCAATGAAATCCAACACCCATTGCTGGAAAGGGGCACTCACCTCAATAGGCTTAAGTGGTAAAGGCTGTAACTTCTGCCTTCCTTCGAAAATCTGACACTTATGACAGCTCTTGACCATCTTATATACATCAGCAAACAATGTCGGCCAATAGTACCCCGCTCTTAGAATTTTATTTGCTATTGATTTCCAAAAAAGGTGACCACCACAGTCACCTTGGTGGCAGTCCTCCATGACCTTCTTTGCTTCCTTTTCCACCAAGCAATTTAACAGAACGCCACTGGGATCTTTCTAATACAGTGCAAAATTTAGAATGCAAAACTTGGCAGCTTTCAATTTGAGTGTTCTCGCTTTGTTTCTAGTCATGTCTGTCGGTGGTGACAAATGATTAAGCACATATATGATAGTTGAATACCACGGAGAAAGAGCAAACATTTCAGATACCTGAATTGATGATCCTTCCTCATTCTCATCGGACATAGCAGCGATCAAATTTATGTCCAAGGCGTGCAAGTTTGATTCGGCCATTAACTTTGCCAATCCCTGTCCTTTAACAAGCTTTGTGGGCTTTATTTCCACATCATATTCCAGTAAGGCTGCAATCCACTTGCCTCATCTTCCTTCCGGATTGGTCTGCACTAAAACATCTTTGATAGCAGCGTTAGGAACATAGGCCAAAATATGAGAATGTAGAATATATACCCAGAAATCTTTCAATGCTTTCACCAGTGCAAGGGCTTGCTTCTCAATGATGTTGTATTTTAAGGCTGCATCTCTTATAGCTCTGCTGAAGAAAGCAATGGGTCTTTCGTGATCATCTATTTTCTGCAATAACATAGCTGCCATAGTATGCTCCGAAGAGAATGAAAACAATATGAAATCCTGAGTGTAGTCTGGGCTGACTAGAAATGGAGCTTAAGAAAGAGCCAATTTGACTAAATTGAAAGATTTTACAGCCTCCTCCGTCCATCTCACTCGGCTGTCCTTCTTAAGCATGTTTGTAATCTCTCTTAGGTGCTCAGCAAGGTTAGATACAAAGCAGCGTAAAAAATTCATTTTACCATTGAAAGATTGAATCTCTTTCTTATTCCGGGGCAGATCGATTTGCTGAATTGCTTGTACACGTGCTGGGTCAATACAAATGTCGTCCTTTGAGATAATGTGCCCGAGTAGTTTGCCTTCCTCCATGGCGAACAAGCTCTTTTTTGGGTTCAGCGATAGGCCATATTTTCTGCACTTTTGGAAGATAGTTTTCATATGGTACATGTGTTCTTCATCAGATTTGGAAAACACTGTCAGATCATCAAGGTACACAACCAAAAAGACATCCTTCTCATTTACGAAATCCAAGTCCATTGCACGCTGAAATGTGGCACCAGCGTTCTTCAAACCGAAAGGCATTTTAGTGTAATGAAAAGTTCCCCATGGAGTGGTGAATGTTGTCTTGTCTCGGTCATTTTCATGGACAGAAACTTGGTTATATCTGGAATAGCCATCAAGTAGTGACATACGAGACACTCCCACTACTCGCTGAAGTATATGGTCCATTTTGGGCAGTGGATAGTTGTCTTTCAACGAAACTTTATTGAGATTTCTAAAATCAATGCACAAGTGAATCTCACCTGTCTTCTTTCGTACGGGCACCAGATTAGAGATCCAATCTGAAAATCTGATGGCAACAATGATCCCTGATTTGTACAACCTGTTTACCTCCTTTTCAATTGATGGCAAAAGCTTTGGATTTATCCTCCTCAACTTCTGTCTGAAAAGTTTCTGATTGGGCTTGATGGGTATAGTGTGCTGAATTATATTGTATCATATGTCTTTAAGTCAGAATAGTCCCCAACAAACACATCTGCAAATGAAGACAGCAAACTGATATATTTGTCCTTGATTTTTGGTGGCAATGCTTTAGACAATTTTACCAATTTAGGATTAGTAGATGTTCTGACATTGACCTCTTCCACACCCTTCTCTGTTGGCTGCAATATTGGTTTGCAGGCTACGTTATCTTGATCAAAGAGTTCTTCTAAAGGTATCAAACCTTCAGGGATAACTTTATTCTTTAGCTGCAACACATCCATTTGATTGATCTGCACATCATCTGTACCATTACCTTTACCATCATCATTTTCTACATCAATTGAGGTTTCTCTAAACTTACCTTTGTTTTGAAGAAAATCATCAATCTCCTCATCATCCTAGAAAACTTGCCAATATCTCTGATTGTCCGGGACGGTCGGACGGTGCTTAACATGGATTTCGATTTTATTGCTGGAGTTCATTGGGATCTTCAAACTACTTGCTGCCTTAGCAAGAGCATCAGCAATGCTATTTTGTATATGAGGCACACATGTCAAGGTGTATTCTGAAAATAATTTTAGGATGTCTAGGACTACATTACAGTAAGCCCACATCCGAGGATGCTTTGCTTGATATTCGCCTCTGACCTGCTTAATTACCAATTCAGATTCACCATATACTGAAATCCTCTTAGCATTAAGCTTTCTTAGAATTTTTAGGCGAGCAATCAGAGCTTCATACTCAGCTTCATTATTTGAACAATCAAAAGCTAACTTGTAAGAGCATACCCACACGTTACTAGGCACTTTGTTCATGGCGGAGAAGGACTGCATACCCAAATTCCAATTCCAGCGCCATCATTTTCCACTGCTCCATCGAAATCCATGGTGCACATACCTTCTTCCTCCTCTTTCAAGTATTGAAAATCTGTTTGATGTGCTTGGTCTACTTGTTGTCCATTACTTTCAGCTAATCGCTCAACTATGTTATGTTGTTCTTGTCCTTCTCTCTTTAAAACTCCTCTGAAATTTTCTATTATTTCTAGAATATCATCTGCTTCTACTAACTGACTATCGATATCATTGAAACTATCGGAATATAAAATAAAAGATTCTAAATCTATATGTACATAATTAATTGGATGATTTATTGGTTTCTCCTTGCTTGTAATCATGTATTTCATTTTTTGTTCCCGATACAATTTCCTCATTTGGCCAAACACCAGAATCGTTGCATAGGAGAAATCTAGTTGTAGTGTCCCTTTCAATTTCGCTACCCAAGACCTGGAAAGAAGCATGCCAAACCTGGGAGGAATATCTGCTACAACAACATTCATCAAAACATTCTTCATTGGGAGTTGATCTAGACTCACAACCAAGTCTTTGATGAGCCCGATACATCTTACTCTGCTGGAATCAAATGAATAGAGATCATGGTATTTCCGAGTGATGTCCAGACCTAGCTTATCCATGATAGCCTTGGGCATGAGATTGTGAGAAGCTCCAGAATCGAACATGGAATTATGTAACACAAAATCATGCAATCTTAAACTGATATAAAAAGGTGGCAAATCACTATCAGGAGACTCACCATTCAATGCTGGCCCAAAAATCATTTTAGGTTGATCATCTTCGACATTCACCATGTCGGACATTAGGTCCAAATTCAACATTTTAGATACTTGCCCTCTATAATTGTTGTTCCTCATTATTTCAGTCAAGGGAATGGATACTTTCAATTTAGAAATCTCATTCTCTAAATTAAAATCGGGAATCTTTTCTACCTCTTTGACTGGGATTTCTTTCCTTTCCTTTTCTTTCCATGCAATTGGCTGATTTGATTTTTCTATTGATGGTGATTTGCTACTATCCAGATCAACCGCCTCCTTTCCTTTCCTTTGTATAATTGATGAATCATTCTTTGATGTCTCACCATCCTTCCTCTTCTGAATTGGTTTGACCGGCACATCTCTATTTCTGACTGAATATCATTGTTACTGGGCAGACAGAGCATTCATATAGCCTCTTTGGTACTCATCTGATTCTTCCTCCAAAATGGTGTCATTTTCTAGAATGAAATCCGTATCTTTGTGTACAGTCGAACTTTCTGCATACTCCTCGTCCTCGATAATATAAATAAGCAAATCATTAGGAGCAAAGAAGTGGTTTTCTTCACCTATTATATTCCCGTCCTCATCTAACTCTGGTCCATGCACAAAATTTTGCTGCAAAGATGGCTGTACTGGCTGCTGTGTTGTCTGCTCTTGGGCTCGCTAATCTCTCTGCCTTATTCTATATTGTGGCTGTTGCTGGCCACGGAAGTTAGGATTTCTAACTTGTGGCTTAGGTTTGTAAAGTTTCACCCTTTCAAGCATCTGATCTACCTTCCAGAGTATTTGATCTACTGAGGAAGATTCTTCCTTTACGGTGACCTTCTTCTATGCCTTTGCTCTAGCCCTCTTGGTCAGCAAATTTGCTTCAACGTTGACCACTATCTTCTGCATGTCTTCCATTGTGACCGGTTCTCTCTCTCTTAATTGATAAGCCATGTCAGCATCAAAACCATCCGAAAACTTCACCATGGCTAGCCCCACTGGTGGCCTTAGATGATCTAGAATTTCATTATAAACAGAATTGAATCTAATGTAGTAGTCTTGGACCGACTCACCAGCATTTCGTTTGATTTACTCATATTCAACCAAGATTTGAAGAGGATTCTTTTTCACTTCCCAACGGTTTAAAAATTATCTTTGTAGGTCGACCAAGGTAGCGATACGTGCAGCCGGCAAACCTCTGAACCATTTCCTCACTTCACCGCAAATGTCTGTACAAAGAGTCTCATTGCCACATTCTCTGCATCGATCTCGTGAAGTTCATAGAAATCTGCCATTCTGTCCACATGTTGCTGAGCAGTGATGTTGTTAGGAGTGCCATCAAAAAATGAGATTTTTCTTTGATAATCTGCGGGCATATCATCCAAAACATGAGGCAAAACAAGAGGTGCAAAACGAGCAGCCATCACTCTTGGTGGGTTTGGCCTTGGAGGTGTTGGAGGAGTGTGTGTAGTTTGTAGGGGGCTAGCAATTGGTGTTTGAAGCTGTGCTACAATGTAATTATCAATTGACCGGTTAGCCCTTTCCGTCTCCAAGTCTACAAGAAACTGTGGATTGTGGATAGTAGAGTCAACCGCCCTTTCGGATTTGGTCTCAAACAATGATATTTCAAACTGCTCATCAAAATCTAGTTCTTCAAGATACTCAAAAATGTCAAGGCATGAATGGGATTTGAACACGGGAGATATAAAGCTCTCTTGACGATGAATTCTTGGAATCAAATTGGGATTTTCGTAGATGTGCGGAGGATCCGGATCTGGATTAGCTCTAGTATATCTTCTAGGAGCCAGCGTGCTATTAAGAAAAATCAAAGGACACAACCAACTTACTCAGCCTATCAAATCCTAAACTTATCATCCAGAAGCTTAGAATTATCAAGAAGTAAGGGGAGTAATTTCATTCCCCAGTGAAGCCGCCACTACGTTAGCACCTAAATCTGCCTTAGGCTGAAGGAAGGCAAAATTCAGGGTAACCACAAACCACGCTCAGTCTGGTATCTAGCCCTACTAGAACAGGAGAGGGCTCTCTCTGAGTCACGCTATGTGAATAGATAAATGATATGGTCTGAGATGACTTACAGTGAAATACTAATTTTATGCTAGTAAATAAATATGGATACAAGAAGCAATTTTTTATAAATGACTGAGTTTATGGGATGTATGGGACCAACGAGCAGCAATGACCAGAGAATTTAAGACAAAGGCACAAATTACTTAGTGAGGCAAGACATGTGGAAAGCCTAGCAATTAAATTTGAAATAATGCAGAATGGAAAGATTGTTTAGGAGGGTGAAAAAGGCATAAACACATGAATCCTTTTCAATAGAAGAAGAACACATAACATGAAACTTTCCCATAAGCAGAGCAATAAACATGAATTCTACCTTATCTTACTTAGAAAATTTCACTGGAAATGAATATGAATGAACTGTGAAACATAACGAAATACGTATGAAACATAAAGAAAACACATTTGCTACACTCACACCACATGAATCTCATGAACCAGAGCTGCTGCCTTTCATTAATTCTCTATCAAAATATACAATGAAGAACTGAGTTTCTCTCCCACAGTCTCCCAGAAATTACAACCAACCAACCCTTTGCAAATGGTTTGCATACAATAAATAGACTATGCCATGAGGAAATAGAACGACCAAGAGTTGGGGAGTTTATTGAATCATTACAAATTGGAAGTGGAAAGCCAACCATTAGTTACAGGTGCAGTGTTACAAAAATGACAAATGGCTTGGGTGACTACTCGCCTTCCTTTGCCACTTGGATAGAAGCCAACCTTTAGTGGAAATACTTTAAATTTTTCCTTAGGTGCCAGAAAAAGTGTAGTGTAGATGAGCGGGCCCACTTGGAGAAAGTCGTGAATCGAAATGTCACGAAGTGGAAGTCATTTTGGCCTTTTTCTCTATATGTGTCGCACCCAAATCTATATGCACCGCGCCACTTTGGAGGCTATTTTGAGGTACCTGTAGGAGTCCAAATTGTGCCTAAGTGTGCTTGTTGGAAAGCTGGTCTGCCTACTTTCCAACCAAAGTGCAATTTCTAAATTTGATACTCATTTTCCCCTCCAAAACTTCATTCTCCCAAGACTACTTCCTGTGTGTCAAAATAGGGGTAGAGAGGTCATTTTTTTAGTGTTTTTGACCTCGTGGGGAATCAAATCATGCCCAAATTTCTTTTCCATGCACCAGCAGGCATTATTTTTCATGATGAATCCAAAAATGCAAGCCATTTGTGATTTGGAGACCCCAATCCTAAGCGTCGCACCAATGGCGTGGCGCACAGGGAGAAAAACCCTGTGTTGTGCCCAAAAATTTGTCATGTGACCAAAATTTCCCCAAATGTTTTGAAATTTGCATTGGAGATCCCCTATGAAGTGTTATTCTGGGCCATAGAGGCTTTCATCCAAGATTTGAAGCCGATCTTGCTCCTTTTGCCTCTTTTTCCTTTTTGTCGCTTTGCTCAATTTTGCCTTCAAACACCTTATCCGAGCCTTTTAACTCATATTCTGTGCCCTGTAGTGATAAACCATCCGCCTCAATATGGTTTTTTCCTTGTCAGCCTTCTCCAACAGTCTCTCAAGGTGGATGTTGATGCACTCGAGCCAAGACTCTCGTCATTGTTAATCTCTTACTCCAATGGAGTGAGCTCAATCCTCCTATGTTGGGCAGCTTGGCGATTCTCACGGATGTTTTGAAGCTCCATGATCTCATGCTGGTCCTTGAGTTATTTGTTCCTCTACTCCAAATACCTGATAATCCACTTAGCCCTCTCCAGATTGAGTGACAAGTCTTGGATCTTTGTTTTCTGCTCCTAGATGGTCGTCCTAAGTTTGGCACTCTCCATATCTGCATCATCATCCTGAATGAGGATGAAGTCGGCCTCTTTTTCACCTGATGGCCCCTCGTCATGCATGGGCCTCTTGCCCTTGTCCTATACCTATGTTGCCAATGTCAGAAGCGAGGCCCCTTCCACCCCAGGTGGACATAACACTCGCTTTGCTGCTGCAAACAAATGCCTACTGCCTCTCTGATAGGTGTTGAATACTGGCATAGTAGTGGTCTCATGGCGCTCATACTGATTAGAAGGACCACCTATCTCATGTTCAACCTCTGATAATACCTATGAAGTGATGAAGAGGTCACGGGAGATGAAGTCCTCCCAAGCAATGCGCTGTAATCCCAGCTGATGATCCACCAAAATCTTAATAAGAGCAAAATGATAAACACTGTTAAGTTGCTGCTGAGGGGTCTTGTGCTGCATGAAGTTGTTCATCCTCTCTATGTCCTTGCAAATGAAATATGGGATGTTCATCATCTGTACCCTGGTAAATTTCATGAGCAACCTGATGTGATAGGCATATAGACAAGAGAACCTCCCCTCACAGCGT
Source organism: Pinus taeda (assembly GCA_000404065.3). Classification (NCBI taxonomy): domain Eukaryota; kingdom Viridiplantae; phylum Streptophyta; class Pinopsida; order Pinales; family Pinaceae; genus Pinus; species Pinus taeda. Next base: position 29,172 of record APFE030395562.1, on the reverse strand, counting down.
AAATACTTCATGATCAATTTCATGAGTGGAGCATATTCATCTTTCAAATATCTGAATGGAAAGACTCTTTGGAGCTGCCTCAAGAAACTGGCCTTAATGTAAGGCTCATAATGCTATCGATCAACCTTCTGTTTCTTGTGCCACTGTTCTCCAACATTTGGTATGTCGGTTGCTAATGAGACTATTTCGGGTGTTAGTGTGAAAGTGACCCCGGCCAAGATAGAGTGGCCTCCATGTAAGTGAAGCACAAAAAGACAGGCCAACTTATGATGAACTCAGACATTAGCCACCCTTTGGAAAAACTAAAAACAATATAGATGCTGGAAACATGACATGGCAAGAGGGCAGGCCTGCAATTCTGTGAGGGTGGTTGGCTCATCCCTAACATGTTTGCCACTTTTGTGATGTCTCCGGGGAGCCTGTTCTTCCGAGGATGAATCACTTTGGGTTTCCATCTCATACTCTGATAAGTGCTCAGATGCCATGACTGTTGTATGTGTACTATGCTTGGACTGTCCTTTGATGATGGTATGAAACTAGGTGTTGTTGTGAGATCTGCCACCAAGGGAAACAATGCGAAAAAGGGAGTGTTAGGAAGGGGGAATAATATGATGGGAATAGGGGTTATGGGGGGGAATTTTGTTTAGGGTTATGTAGGAGGGTTTAGGGATTGTATAAGGTAGGGTTTTGGGGTTTACATTGACAAATGAGTGGACGGATAGGGAATAGGGGTTTAGTAGTGTTTTAGGGTAGGGAAAATAGAGAAAAAATGGGATAAGGGGGAAGGCAAAAATGGAAAGAAGGGAAAAAAATGAGAGGGAGGAGGGACCTTGGCATCCACACAACAAGTTTGCAACCCTAGAGCAACAGTTTTGGTGATTTCAAGTGGTAGGGTTTAGGCATTTTTTATTGCAATTATAAACGGCCATAACCATCATCCAATCCACAAAATTTGATGAGCAAGCCAAGATATAGAGCCTACCTGTCAATTTGAAGGGTTTCAAAATGATTAGTTGCAAGTTTGGCACAAATTCGGGCCTCTGTGGGTGTGCGCCGCGCAACAAACCCAGTGCGCCACACTCTGTATATGCGTCACGCCCATGTTAACTTTACACTGCGGGGTCGCTTTCTGTGCGCCGCGCCCCTCTGTGTGTGCGCCGCGCTCCTGAAAACGACTCCAAACTCACTCCAAACGTGTGCTTGCACTCTCACACTCACTTTGCAATGTTTCTCTCTTCCTTGGTGTTCACAATGACTTTGTTTCTTGTGGAAACTTGTATATAAAGGCTTTGAATTCATGGGTTAAATTTTTGCTTCTTCAAAACCCACTTTGCTAATGTCTTGTTTTGACACTTTTCACTGATTTAATGCAACACTGAATTTCACTTTTCCCTTTGAATTTTTAGCTGGAATGATAAAAAAAATTGGCACTTTTTGTAGGGGTTGTTGACATGGAATTTGGCCAAGGAAACCATGACTGCACCTGAAGAAATCAACTGGAGACTTTTTTGAAAATTATCACAAATGACACACTGTTTGACTTTTCTTCAAAACAGAGTTTTGAAGAACAGTTGTAATCTGTCAACATGACGATGAAAATATCTGAATCATAACTTTGTAAGGACCTCCCTCTGGCTTGCATGGCTTTATTGATCATTTTTGAAGACCAAATTGACTAATCCCTAGACCTAATGACTGAAAATGATTCTCGTTCATTAAAATCTCTAACATCGATTGTCATGGACTTTAGTGAACCTTGATAAAAGAATTGAGCCAGCAGGTGCCAGACATGAGCGGAACTGACTAACAAGACCCTTTCCGTCAGATTATGGCATGCCCCTAGTGGAATGCAACTAAGTGAATGGAGCGAGACACCTAAAAATGAAATGCATAAAGAGTTTTGATCTCTGATGGAGGACTGACAAGACTGACTCTAACAGTGTCCATACCTTGGATCTTAGATTTACAAATGATCCTTTTCATTTGGATGGTTGCACCCATACCATGGATCCTTTCACATAGTCCTTATTATCTGGATGGTTGCGTCCATACCATGGATTTATGTTTTGATATCAGATATCTATATGTATATGCATCATTGGTTTGCTGGTCTCTTGACAATGTTTGTTCACGTCCTTGCAAAAACTTGTAAAGGATATCGACTATCACTCTTTGTTCTACCATCATGCTTTAGGGGGCATTTGTTACATAGTATTTTGTCACACCTCCCGCACTTCCCTGTGACATGCCTTGAAATTCCCAAAACATGACCATCATGCAGTGTACTTATCTAGATATGCAACTTAGATCCTCCCTAAAACAATGATGGAAAAATCCCTTTAGCTTCCCCTAAAGGAAGTGGCTCTAAAACCCTAGTTTCAACATCATCGCTCCCCTGATACTGAAAACCATGATCGTCACTAGTTTCACTATACTAGCCCCACGATGCCATCACACTTTTGGCTTATATGCCAGCAATGATCCCTAAAAGGAAATTTTCCCAAAGAGGACAAGAAGCTTGGTGATCTAGAGGCTTTCAGAATGATGAGCCAGAGGTTGTTCAACGTGGATGAGGTTGAGTTCTCTCAACTTGGACTTTTGGTATTATCCCTATGAGCTACCTCCTTGAGATGAAGGACTTCTCCTATCTTTGGAGAGATCCTAAATCTCTTTCCATGCTTATATATTCATCGTCTTTCATTCCCAAATGGTTGGTCTTTAGCTATTTTCACCCTTATACTAAGATTGTGCCTACATGATACTCATTTGGCCTAGAAAAGGAGTGCTTGGAGAGCTTGAGCTTGGACTTCGACATTCACTCAAGGAGAGCTTATTGACATTATGGCTTGGTTGTATGCTTCCTCCTTTATTCTATTAATATATACAATGTTGGTTCATTTTCCATAAATGTGTATGTTAATGCATAATTTATCTTAATTCTCCTTAATCTGTTAAGTAGGTTAGTTTTGATTATGATATTTGTACTTGTATGCTTTGTTGTGTCTTGATATCTTGCGCGGTCATTTAAACACTGTGAGTAATAGGATCAAGCCCATGGCACAAGCGATTCAAGGTCTTCAATAAAGGAGGATATTATAGCATCATAATGAGGTAAGCCATCTTCCCTCTCTCATGTTTCGATTGTAACTGAGGAAAGTGTCTAGTAGATTGTCATGTAGGTTTCTAGTCCCACTCATTGGGCTAGAGGGATTGTCTCTGTTTGCAGAGAGGATTTCTTAGACAACAGTTGCGACTGGGAATGATAAAACAAATGGAAAGAAGGAAGTTGAAGCTAAATGGGTTAGAAAGACTACTGAAAAAATCCTTATGTTTTATATTCAAAAAGAAAAAGAAGTATTTATGGAAGTAAAGCGAAGCTTTATGGATGTAGGAGCTTCGACATCTAGCACATAGAAGAATCAGAAGAATAGTTGTGGTGTAGCATCTTTGACACAAAGCCAAGCTCTAACAATACAAGAACATGATGTAGCATACAAGGTAGATACTTTAAAATATTTTCTTCAAACTTGTATGAAATTGTTGTGATATCAAAGAGTTGTAGAAGGACTTCAAGAATTAATAAACTCTTTTGCATCTAAAGAAGTACCACAGAGTGAGATTCCAAAGTTAACAATTTACATAGACATAAGAGAACTGGAAAGGAAATGAGGCTTAGTGCACAAATAGGAGAACATGGCATGGACCAAGTTATTTTAGATTTGGGATCTAAAGCTAATGTCCTGAAAAAGAAAACATGGGAGTTAATGGGTAAAATGAAGTTGCAATGGTCATCTATTTGGCTAAGAATGGTGAATCAAAAAAAGATTGTTCCTATAGGAATATTATCAGGCATTACAGTGGACGTTTAAGGGGTGCACACTACTACTGATTTTGAAGTGATAGAAATTGTGGATGACAGTAATCCCTATCCTACATTACTTGGATTGGATTGGACATTTTTGAACATGGCTATAATCAACTTAAAGAAAAGGCAAATGATATTTAAAAGCAACAATATGAGAGTGATCATTCCCTTGGATCATTAGAAGGAGAAAGGTATACGGAACGGATTAAAGAGGAGTACAACACAACTAATATAGATAACATCTATCAGATGACAGCAAAAGAACAAGACTATGTCAATCCTACTAAAGGCAAGTTAAGTTGGGAGCAGGACAATTCGTGTGCTTCAGATTCAGAAGAAGAATTGGAAAATTAGCAAAACAAGTTACATGAAGTGTCTACAAGGCAATGTGAAATACTCACTAAAGAAATTCGCTGTATGAAATTTGAGGTATGTGACTTACCGTTTTATGATGGTTTGGGTGATATAAATACTTTTCTTGAAGAATATGAAGAGCGGGTATCAGAGTGTCAAGGATTGTTAGCTCTGGATATAGCCCTAAGAGCTACTCCTACTAGATGGTGGGGTATTGTTGGCTTAGTGGGCCCTGAATGAGGTTCAACATTAATTTAGCCAAACAAATCCCTACACTACTGGCCCTTTCAACATCAACCCGCGGAGCGTGGACTAAAGTCTCACCCGAAGTAGTATTGGGGGATGCTAGAACCAAGTTTCTGCACCCAGAGATGGTAGTGATGTCACTTTGTGCCCTAACTCTACCTTCGCGTAGATCGATAAGCCTATTAGGGATTATCGATATACATTTTGTAATCAGCCTATAGACCTTCGTGAAGGTCTATGATCATCTTTTGCAAACCCTAAAAATGTGATTCATCTACTTACATGCTCCTGTAATTACTCTTACTTCTGTATTTACCCAGATCAGCTTAAGTATTTGATAGTTCCAACAAGCATTAAAATTTTCTTCATGTAAACAGATATTATTACATGCGTTTAAATAACAATGTAAAATATATAGATTCGCACATCAAGATGCCATTAAAACATAAAACCAATATTCATCATAACGTAATTGCATGTGTTTATAATAGAAGTAAATAGATCAAACACAGGTAATTCCAGAATAATCTTCTTTATTAGTACTTTAGAACTTCTTACAGATGCTAACTACCCTATGCACTTAGCTGCAAGGGTCTGCGCACTCAGCTACAGAATTCTACCCTAGGCCTCTGTGCACACATTTGTAGAGCCTCTCTTCTACTTTAGGACTCTTCCCTCTTTTCACTAATGACCCATTACCACCATCATCTATTACCAAAATATTTGAACTGCCTTAGACTCTTCTAAGAATCTCCCTTTTTATACAATCCCATGGTTCAAGGACCATGGGAAGATCTTCTAAATCCATCACAACTTATATAAAAGAAGGGAAGAAACCCTTTTTGACACTTTACACTTTACATACAAAAGCTTGGGCTTTATGCCCCAAAACTTGGGCTTTTAACCCCAAAATTGACCCTAGGGGATCTTGTCCCAATAGGCCCCCAACATAAATATGGTCACTTTCCCATGAGTCACTCTGTTGGTACAGAGGTATTGCTGCGAAGACCTCCCAACTCCACTTGCACCACTGCAACTTCAGTGGTACACTGCGTCGCTGCCTGCTTAACCAACTCTACCAGTTGCTCCATTGTTGGTCCTACGCTATCTCCCTAGATCTTCTACTATGTTGTCTGCAGGCTAGTCAACTTTTCCTCAATGGTGGTAGTGAGAACAGAAGCCTCATCCAGCCAAGGTCCCAATCTGGCCTTGAGTACTGCCTCTCTTCATTGTGTTGCATCTTCCTTTTCTTTTAATTCCTTTGCCTCCTGCAGCTTTGCCAATTTCTACGTGATAGCGACAATACGTGTTGCCGCTCTTTCCTTGTCATACTACTGCTACAATTTCCTCGCCTCGGTTTCTAACCTTTGCAGGTTGGGATCTCCCTATAGACTAGTAAGTACCTCTAGTGATTTATTGAAGAGCGTAGTGAAATCTACCACCACGGTATCTACTGCAACAATTTCATTCTTAACAGCTGCCTCGCACTGCTCTCTGACCTCTGGTGGAGTTTAAGGTTGTACCCTCAACTCGAGCTCTATAATTTTGAGTTTCAACTCAAACTAAACCTTGGACATATCAATCTAAGCATCGCGCACACCTGCATCCAACTTCTGAATCTTGGCCTCCATAGGCATCTCTTAGGGGATGTGCAGTTTTGGAACGGTTCTACATGCTTTTGCTACCACCATTGTGGTGTGCTCATTCTTCTCCTAGACCTTCTTCCAAGTTTCTATTGCTGATGTTTTCTCAATGAACAATTGTTCATTATTAACCTTCTGCTCGTTGATCACACTTGGTGCGTGCTTCTCTCGGGCCCTCAACTCTGTGATCACACCTGCTTGTTGCATGTGAAGGAATTCGCTTGGGAGCACGGCCAAGTTGAGACAATTTTTCCTTATAGTAGCCCTATCATCCTCTATCTTGATGCTTAGGGCTCCATCAAGTAATGTGACAGCCAAAGGATCGAAGGAGTGAACCATCTCCACTACTCTAGTGGTCCCCGACGCCAAACTAGTCGATGTTGTGTTGCCCTACCCTACACCAGCCTACAGTTGAGTAGTTTGGATCTCTAGCTCACGTGTACCCATCTAAATGGCCACCAAGGCTTGCTTCTGTTGCTGCTTGAACTGCTACAATAGTTTCATGATTGTGTCCCTGACCTTATCCCCATTGTCATTTAAGTCACATTCTATCAAGGAGATTGGGTTGAGAAATGACTTAGTAGCTTTGCTCTTCTTCTGCAGTTGTTCCTTCTGCTACTACTGATTTTGCTTCACTCGAAAGGGGGTACTCTCTTGGTCTCCACCACCTTATTCCGATTGCTCCTATTCCTCCGTCTACGATGAAGGAGACTTCTGACTTCTGTCGGAGTCACACTCTTCCTCCTGTTCCTTTGCAGCACACTTCACTTCTGCTCTTGCTTATTCCTCAGTCTCCTCTTTCCATTTTTCAACCAACTGCTACATTTTTACTAGGCCTCTTCCTTCTTCTGCTTCCCTATAGATGTACTAGACCCAGTTGACAAATCTGAGGCCGTGGGCCACTTAGCTGGCCAATGATCGAGGACCATTGTTATGGCATCATTCGTTGCAAGGTATGGGAGATCATACCATTTATGTTATGGGTCCTTTCGCGCCCGGATGGAGATATATTGGAAGGCTACTTTGAACTAAAAAACTGCTCAAAGATAATTGGTGACAATCTTGGCTTGCGATTGATGACCATATTGATGCTCATCTCCATCAAAACCTAAAAAACCTTGCTCTCGCGCACCCACTCGTCATCCTTCGTGGCCCATAGTGAAGCAAGCTTCATTACTTCTGGAAAATCTGTTGTGATCGAAGGAAACTCACTATCCTCCATCAACTGCCATGCAATCAACACAATCAACAACAATAATCATGAGTAATGAAATATTTTTCCGTGGTCCTATGCCTCCTTGCATTTCACGAGGAACTCACTGTATAGATAGCACATCCAATTGAATTGTACACACTCCGCACACTGGGTCACTAAAGAAACAACTAGTGCAGACACCTCATCTGTACGAAACTTCCTCATTACTTTCCCAACCAATATTTGGGTGGCTACCTTCACCACGGGGTCAGTTATCCTTGAAATTAAATATCCATGCGGCTTCTTGACAAGCTTAAACTTGTCCTTCATTATCTCGGTGAGGTCACACTCACCCATCTTTCTGCAAAATTCCTTGGCCAGATATAGTCCGGAATGGGGTAGCCAAGTGATCCTATGGATCAACATATCAGTTATAGGGATTGGCTCCTCCAACCAAAGGCACCCGTCGTGCACTAGCCACAACAACTGTTTGATAACTATCAAATTTATGGGTGCGCAGTGGTAATATGACACCCATAGCATGTTTAACAATCTTGCCTTCTCCACCCCACAAATCCACTTCACCAACTCCAGTGCGGTGACACCTGAATCCTTATATAATACCCTATGCATGAAATTATCAGAAGCCAGGTGCAGGAATCACTCTGTGTCCGCCAAGTCCCAATCTTCAAGTTTTAGGTGGGGGATGCGCCAAGTGTAGGTCTTCAAATGCGATATTTTCTGGCAGTAGGGTTTTATTAAGCATAAACTTTCCCTCACCTAAGTCCTTTGGGATCTTCACCTTACCCCGGCATGGAGGAATGTATTTTGGTAGCTTCGAGATAGGGTCTAGTGATTTCTTCTAGTGCTTCCTCAGTGACTCGCACACCAGCTATGTCACTTTCTATTTGTCCTTCTTCGTCTTGGAAGCCTCTCTTGTTAGTGTAGTCTTCGGCATAGGTGACCTCGATGATTTTGGCACCACGGCAGGCATCTCCACACTTACGACCTCAGGGGAAGCTCCCTCAAAGGCCATTGATCCTCCAGCACTTGTAGTTTCCACAGTCGTGGACATCAAGCTATTAAGGAGCTGTTAGGTTTCCTTAGGCAACCTGTCAAACACTGAACTGGCCATCAAAGCCTCAAAACTCACAGGGTTCATGCACAACCGATAGCTCGACACCTCAACTCTCAGAATGAAAATTGTTTTTCGTTGGGTAGCCATTTGTAATTCTCTCGCATTTTTTATTTTCTATGTTTTAGAATTCGTATGCAGGTAATTTCTGTATGGGGTTAAAACCTACATTTGGTATCATAGTTATTTTGGCTTCAAGAGGACACCTTTGTTGCTAAGGAGTTTCACTCAGGCCTGTGGTAGACCGTGTTCAGTGGGAGATCTGCAAGATCGAGTCTGGTGATAAAAGAAGATGGTGAGCAGTGGAAGATAGAGATCAAGAAATTTAATGGTCAAAGTTTTGAGTTGTGGAAACTTAAGATGGAGGATCTGTTGGTGGATAAAGATCAGTGGATCATGGTAGATTTGGGTACTAAACCAACGGAACTGTCCGATGAAGAATGAAAGAATTTTGATCGGAAGGAAAAGAGCACAATATGATTGTGTGTCTCAGATTCAGTATTGTTGAATGTATCAAGGGCAGCTACAGCGAAGGCTTTAAGTTAGGGACATTGAACCAATCTAAGCCTCTGGTGAATAACTGTTCTTGCGTAAAAAGCTATATAACCTGAGGATGAAATATGGAGACTCGGTGACGGAGCATCTAAACGCATTTAATACTGTGGTAATTCAATTAGCATCTATTGATATTAAAATTTCAGATGAAGATAAGTGCATCAGTTTGTTGTGTTCTCTACCAGATTCATGGGATAGTCTAGTTATTGCAATAGGTAGCAATGCAACCGCCTTGCAGTTTGATGAAATAGTCTCAGCCTTGCTGACAAAGGAGATGAGACAAAAAAATATGGAGAGCCAGAATGGTGATTCCTTGTTTGTACGAGGGCAGACCTAGAACAGAAACAAAAATAAATCATGGAGTGGGAGATCTAAATCTAGAGGGAGATATAAATCTCTAGGAAAACCTGTAAAGGTGGTGTGCTGGAAATGTGGAAAGCAAGGGCACTACAAAAGGGACTATAAATCTAAAGCTCCTGACAAAGGAAAGGGATCTGATGATGCTCCTTCTGTAGAGGTGAAAACCACCTCAGATGAAGGTGGGGATGTGTACTTGGCTTCTTCAAGTACACGTGTAGATTATGAAGCATGGTTAATTGACTCAGGTGCATCCTTTCACTTCTCTTCCCATAGAGAGTGGTTCTGCGAGTATGAGAAATATGTTGGTGGTGATGTCTTCTTGGGGGATGATAGGAAGGCTAGAATCATTGGTCGTGGAAAAGTAAAGTTGAAGCTGCAAGGTGGAAGGGTTAGAACACTTTCGGGTGTTCTGCATATTCTTGCATTAGCTAGAAATCTGATTTTTGTTAACAAGCTGGATGATGCAGGTGTAAAAATAGTGTTTGAGAAGGATGCCTACAAGATGGTTTGGGGAGCACTGGTATTGATGTGAGGAGTTCAGATTGGAACTCTGTACAAGTTGCAAGGTAGCACTGTTATTGATGGGTGCAACAGTTCTATGGTTCCTGAAAGTGGAGCAGAAAATCTAGTGGTCTCTGGAGAGAAGACCATGTTGTGGAATCAAAGGCTTGGACATACCAGAGAGAAGGGCTTTCAGATACTTCATGGTAAAGGTATGGTAGAAGGTATGATTAATAGCTCTCTGGATTTTGATTTCTGTGAAAATTGTGTATACGGGAAGCAAAATCGGGTGAGTTTCCCCTCTAGTGGTAAGAGGGCGAAACATATATTAGAGTTTGTGCACAATGATGTGTTTGGACTTGTGAAGGTTCCATCACTGGGTAAGTTTGTGTACTATGTATCATTTATAGATGACTTCTCAAGGAATACATGGATATATTTCCTTAAGAAGAAA
>APFE030395560.1:2719-20992 GCA_000404065.3 Pinus taeda | reverse complement strand
AAACCAATGTATGTACGTGACTACACTTCATGAAACTCATGTATAACAACCTTTCTAAAAAAATGGATTTTAACAGCAGGATGATGTAGCAACTACTCTCGGCTTCTGTCTAAGATATTCAAATGTCTCTCTGGGCAATGGTTTAGTGAATATATCAGCAACCTATTCTTTGGAGGGAACATACTCCAATTTGACCTTTTGTTCAAGCACTTTTTCACGTAGAAAATAATATTTGATGGGTATGTGCTTGGTCTTGGAGTGCATGACTGGATTCTTTGAAATACTGATGGCACTTGTATTATCACATAGAATGGAGATGGGTGGAGTACATGTGATTTGAGTGTCTTGCAATGTTTTCATAATCCAAAGTAGTTGTGTGCAGCAAGATGCAACAGCCACATATTCTGCTTCAACTATAGATATTACAATTGAACTTTGTTTCTTGCTAAACCAAGACACTAACTTGGAACCCATATAGAAAGCACTACCACTTGTGCCTTTTCTGTCATCAACACTTCCTGCCCAATCTGCATCTGTATATGCATGAAGAGTAAGATCTGTATCGCTAGGATATCATAAACCAAATTTCTGTGTTCCTTGAAGATATTTGAAAATCCTTTTGACTACCTGAAGGTGTGATTCCTTTGGATTTTCTTGGAATCTTCCAACTATTCCTCCTGCATGCATGATGTCAGGTCGGGTACCTGTTAGATAAAGCAGACTACCAATCTTGGATCTGTAAGTTGGTTGATGTACTGCTGTTGATTCATCATTTGAGTTGAGATTACATCCTGTTACCATTGGGGTACATACTAGTTTAGAATCTTCCATGCTGTACTTTTTCAAGATCTGTTTGAGATATTTGGTTTGTGAGAGAAAAATACCATCTTTATTTTGTTGAACTAGTAGACCAAGAAAATAGGTAAGCTCACCAAGCAAGGACATTTCAAATTCTTGCTGCATTACTGAAGTGAAATTTTGACTCATGGATTCTTCATTGCTACCAAAAATGATATCATCAACATAAACAACAATTATTAGCAATTTATCAGCGTCAGTCTTTGTATATAGATTGTTATCTACTGACCCCTTCGGAAAACCCTGTTGGTGGAGATATTTATTAAGATGGTAATATGAGGCCCTTGGAGCCTGTTTTAGACCATAGAGAGCCTTTCTGAGTCTGCATACAAGTTTTGCATCATTTCCAAGACTAAATCCTTCTGGTTGTTCAATATAGACTTCTTCTTCTAAGTCTCCATTAAGAAATATAGATTTTACATCCATTTGGTATACTTTGAATTTTTGAAAACTAGAAAGAGCAAGAAACATTCTTATGGCTTCATGTCTAGCAACAGGTGCAAAAGTTTCTTCAAAATCTATACCTTCTTGTTGAGCATATCCTTTACAAACAAGTCTGGCCTTATTTCTAATAACTTCTCCATTTTCATTCAACTTGTTTTTTAATATCCATTTAGTTCCTATGATATTCTTATCATGAGGTCTAGGAACTAATTCCCAAGTATTATTCTTTTCAATTTGCTCAAGTTCTTCATTGATGGCCTTGACCGAACATTAATCTTTGCATGCTTCATTTACATTTTGAGGTTCGGTGGAAGATAGTAATGCTAGATAGCTTGAAGCTTCTGTAATAGTTATTCTTGTCTACACACCTACCTCTTTCTGCCATAAAATTTGAGTTTCTGGATGATTTTTCTAAACATACCTGGTCGAAGTCTTTTCTTCTACCGTTATCTCTTCTTCTGGTGCTTCGTTGGTTTCTTCTTCAGAATTAGTGTGATTTGATGTGGGAAGATAATCCTCATCTTCTTCATTGTCATAATATTTGGTTTTTATCTGTTTTGGATTTTTGCATGCTTCATCAACCACAACATCAATACTTTCAATAATTTTCCTAAGTCTTTTATTATAAAATTTATATCCTTTACTTTGGGAAGAGTAACCAAGAACAATACCTTCATCTGCTCTGGGTTCAAACTTACCAAGTTTTTCATCAGTCCTTTTGATGTAACATTTGCTTCCAAAAAACTTGATGTATTTTACAGTAGGAGTCTTACCATACAAAAGTTCATGTGGAGTTTGAGTGTTGTTTAACCGAATATTTTCTTTGTTGAGAATAGTGACGGCGGCGAATGCAGCTTCACCCCAGAAGGTTGCAGGGGTTCCAGATTCATCTAGCATAGCTCGAGCCATTTGTTGAATAGTTCTATCCATCCTTTCTACCACTCCATTTTGCTGAGGAGTTCTTGTGGTGGAGAATTGCCTTTTTATTCCATGTTGTTCACAAAAGTCAAAGAATTCATCTGAGGTAAATTCCCCTCCTCGATTAGATCTGAGGCATTTGATTTTGCGATCTGATTCATTTTCAACCAAAGCTTTGAAGGCTTTGAAATTTTCAAATGCTTCATCTTTATACTTTAGAAGACCAATCCAACACATTCTGGAAAAATCATCAATGAATAATATAAAGTATTCTTCTCCACGAGGTGACCTTTTCCTTGATGGTCCACATAAATAAGTATGAACAAGTTCAAGAGGCTTACTAGCTGACCCTTCCTTTTCAATTAAGTGAGATCTGGTTTGCTTACCGAATTGACATGATTTGCATATTGTATTTTCAGGAATGTTGATATTAGGAAGATCACGAACACCCTGGAATCTGCATGTTTTTCTTATTTGAGAAAAGCTTAGATGCCCCAATCTTCTATGCCATAGCCAGTGTTCATCATTTTTGCTTAGATAGCATTGTTGTTGTCCTCCCTTGAGTATGTATAAGCTGTTTGGAGTTCTTATACCTTTGATCACGGTTTCTCATGTATCAAGCTCACGAACAACACATTCGTTTGATCGAAATACCACTTCATTTCCTTGATCACATATTTGATTGAAACTCAACAAGTTATGCTTTAGACCATCAACATATATAACATTCCTAGCTTTAACCTTTTCTTTCAAGAAAACAGAGCCTTTACCTTTTATGACAGCAGGAGTGTTGTTTCCAAATGAGACATTCTTTTCCTTTGCTAAGGCATTATATGGGTGAAGTTTTTCTTTGTCACCTGTCATGTGTTTTGGGCATCCACTGTCGATGTACCACTGATTTTCTTATCCTTCTACATACAAGGCTATACCACATCTTTTTGTTTGTGGTTCTTTCTTTCTCCATATTTTGGGTTTTAATGGAGTTTGCTTCTTTTGAGATATTTTCTGAAATTTACTCCTGCATTTAGATTCTTCATGGCCAAAGTTGTTACAAATTGAGCATTCTATTTCATTTTCAAGAAGAGAAAAGTTATTGTAGGACATTTGCTTGATCCCTATCACATTCCTTTGATTTTGTGCTTCTCTAGTCATGATGGTCTTGTAAGCAACACATTGAGCAGCTTTGTGTCCAAAGTTATGACATGAAAAATATTGGCCATTAAAGAAGTTCCCGCGATTATCGAATCTACTGACCTGGTGATTGTAGTTTCTATTGATATTCATCTTTGAAGCAAATTGAGTATGATTTACCTGAGGTTTGTTGTGGCTTCTGTTCATCCTTGAAGTAAATTGAGCCTGATTTACTTGGTTATCTGCTTTATGCCTTTGCTGACGCTTGTCAAACAGTTCACTGCACTTTGCTACATCAAGATAGCTTTTAGTGGAGGTTGACAGCTTCTGTGATTGAGATGCTTCTTCAGTATATCCAAGACCTACCTTTATCAGAGGAGAACACTGCACCTTGATAATTTCATTTAAGGTTTTTGATCCTTTAGCAAATATTAGATTGAGAGCTTTTTTTCCTCAAGATCCTTTCTTAGACCCACAATTTCACATTCTAGTTTTTCATTGTGTTTTTCTCTTTCAACAAGTTGGTATGTCAAGGTATCTAAAATCATATTCTTTTCTTCTAAACAGATTTTGAGTTTAGATATTTCTTCATAAAGGTCATCTTCATCTAAATCATCCCAAAAATTATCATCTTCATAAGCCATTAGAAGTCTATAATCATTACTATTTTCATCTTCATCACTATTTGATAAACCATTGCTATCTTCATGAGTATAGTAGCTCTTTTTACTTACACTTTGTTTTCTATTCCATTTTGTAGATTCCTTCCCTTTATCATATTTATCTTTATGAGGACATTTGGCAGCATAATGACTAACTCTACCACAGGCAAAATATTTGAAAGGTAGTTTACCTTTGAATCTTCCGGGCCCCCTTGAAGCTTCTTGACAAAGTTTACTTCATCTTCTTCTTCCGAAATATGTCATGATTCATTGAGTTCTGCTTTTCCTTTGGCTGAAGCTTTAAATGTGGCTTCTCTCATATCTAATGGGCCTCCTTTTCTCATCTCAAAGGTAGTTAAGGTTCCGTGAAGTTGTGTCATAGTAATAGTTTGTAGATCCTGTTTTTCTTCTATGGCAGATACTTTTGATTCAAATTTAGCAGTTAGGGATCTTAAAACTTTCTCAACTAAGGTAACTTCCTTTATCTCTTCACCCAGATTCTTCATGCAATTAACAACCTCATATATACATAAGAAGTAACTAGCTATACTTTCATCATTGTGCATCTTAAGAGTTTCATATTGAATTCTGAGAGTTTGCAGTTTAGCACGTTTTACCTAAGAGTCTCCTTCGTAGCTTAGAACAATTTTGTCCCATATTTCTTTGGCTGATTTGAGCTGCATAACTTTGACAAACTCTAATTGTGACAGACTTCCCAATAATGTATTGACATCCTTGGAATTGGTTTCATATTTCTTTTTACCTGCCGTATCTGTAGGAATTGCTGATGGAAATGTATATCCTCCTTCCACGATTTCCCAGACATCTGTTCCAAGTGATTGAAGATAGGTTGTGGTTCTTATCTTCCAATAAACAAAGTTTCTCCCATAAAAGATTGGCGGCCTGATGGATCCCCAACTTTCTTGATTACTCATGATGATGGATCTTCCTTCAAGCGATCAGGCTTCTTCTGAAGGACCTGCTCTGATACCAATTGTTGGAAATAATACTTAGAGGGGGGGTGAATCAGTATTATCAGATCAATAATTTAATTTTCAAAACTGATTTGTATACGCTACTTCAGCTAAGTGAACTAGTGTGTATACGCAAATGTACTTAAGGCAACAAACATATATGCAGAGATCTTTTGATTTACCCAAATTATCATGCATTGAACTTTAACTAGTATATCAGGAATTCATTAGACAGTGCAGTAAAAGTAGAATAAAACATCACACATAAGAAACACACATGAACACCAAGATATAAGGTGGAAACCCAATGTGGGTGAAAACCACCTGATGCTGTTGTCTCTGTCTTCTTTTAATAATAAGAAAATATGTTTACAATTTTTTGTACTGGTGCAGTCTTATACCAGTACACAGGCTTCTACCTGTAGAAGGCTACAACTTTCTCTTGTTCTCCAGCTTCTACTGGAAGGGAGCTACAACCCCCTAGCTCTTGTACTAGCTGATATGTTTACTAGTACGTATGTGCCGACCTACAGGAAGCGACAACCTTCTTTCTTCCTCCAGGGGCCATGTTTCATAAATTTTCAGACTGGATCCATCAAGAACATTAAAAGTGAAATTCAATCATTAAATACATCTGCATCAACCGATCACTGAAACCCAATCATCACTTTCTGAATCAATCCCTTTGACAGTCAATTTGATATTGTTACCAAAATACAGTCACCAGAACTCAAACCAGAACCCAGAACTCTGCAACAACAAACAGAAGCAACTGAAACATATTTTATAAGGTATACGCTACTTCCATGTGTCGAACCTGCATGTGTACGTACTTTTACCAAAGCGAACCAGCGTATAGATCTGCAAATCAAACTTATGATGTATATGCTGCTTTGATATGCAGGACCAACATGTATACACTCCTTTTCTAAAGTGAACCTGCGTACAGACCTGTAAATGATGATTTAAACATTACAATTATTCCAGACTTCAGTCATACCCAGATCATCACATTTACAGACTACAACATGTGCCAGTTATTCAGATACATGATCAAACCATATAAAGATAATTCATTTCAAGCCTTAATATCTTGATACATCATTAGATCTTATCCTTCATCAAACGCTAAGGTTCATTCTTGGTTCAGATCAAGAACAACACCATAAGCCAATAACCTGCATATTAGATCTCACGCTTCATCAAATATTCGATACTTGCACACAATGGCCTAATGATCTTCTCCTCCTTTTATATTTTTAGGCTTTACTCAATACCATGGACCAAAACCACTTAGGACCAATACCTTGGACCAAATAACTAGGGTCAATACCTCGGACCAGATACCTTGGACCAATACCATGGATCAAAATACCATGGACCAAATACTTTGGACCAAAAAATTAGTTTTCCAAGGTATATGCGCTTTTCCTTTTGTGAAAGTGCATGTGTACGTATACGCGACTTGTATACAGTGAACCTGCATGTATACGCAAATTGGTCAATGGTGAACCTGTGTATACCTCTCTTTCTTCATTCTGTGAAGACTGATCTGTAATTCTTTGTTGTTTACCTGCTATAATGTGATCTTTCATCTGAGTGAGTTGCCATCAAGGACAATGCCTGTATCATAATGCAAACACATGCTAGGTCCCTATAATACTAGTGTAGCCCCTTTATTGTTATTATTAGTGTAGCCCCATTATTGTTATGTTTATGAACAATAGCCCCCATATTAGATATCATTTTGGGATTCAACTGCGTTAAGTGAGTCATCCACATATGACCATTTCCATGAGAGGTAGTCGTAACTGACTAATTTCTCATGATTTTTGAATAGTTCACTTAGCGCTCATTGCATTGGGTGATGCTCACAGGGGTGAAGAAGTGGGATTGAAACTAGTGAAATGAATCACATAACTTCAATCATCACTTCCAGGGCTTGCACCTGATAACCAAGACTTCCCAGGAGGTAACCCATTCCAGATCGCCTCTAGCTCAAGCACACTTAATTGTGGAGTTTTCCCCACAATCAAGCCCACTCAGCTTGCTACCCTTCCATTATTATTGTTATGTGGGCTCTAATTATATTATGACCCCATAGAATCTTATATACTCCGAGGAGGTATTGTCATTTAAATCATTGAAGAATTTTCATTTATGTTCATTTATGTGATGATCTATATTTTCTTTTGTTTTGTGATATGGTTGCATAACATAATAGTGATAAATTCCCAAGAACTCTACTAGAGGTTAAGCATTATTTACAACTAAGTGAACAGACTAATCTAGGTGATTGGTTTTTATATAAAAAATTTAATGAAATAAGCTTATATGGATGTGAACTGGCTCCATATCATTTACCAATCCTTTTGCAGATTATAATTTTTTCTCTTGAATTCATTAGACAAATTTTGAGTGTAGACCGAGTCCATTTTTTATCAAAAAATAAAGAGGTTATCTTCAAGCTCAAAGAACATGTAGGACCATTTGTTGTAAATACCAGAGCCATTGATCAAGAGGTTGAGTTTTTCTTAATAGAGATGAAATTCATCAATGGAATCAGTTGGTCTTATGATCCGATTGGGAGAATCTTAGCTATTAGAGTTCAACTGGATTTTTCTCTGTATGTTTTTTTAAAACCAAACATTGAAATATATGCTAATAGAGACACACAGGAAGAAGGAACCTGAGAAGATTTTTCAAAAGAAAATGAAGTAGAATGGTCACTAAAACTAAATTTTCTCTCAATTCCTCAACAAAAAGAAAAGGAGTTGAAAAGAACAAGTGAGAATGTGTCAGAGTTAGAGGGAACATAATTGAGAGTTTACATGAGACAAAAAACAAGGGATTTAGAAGAGACTATGTGAGAAACTAGACCTTCAGATATGTGTACATCAACTATAGTCATTGGTTCAAGTGAGCCTGTTCTTATTTTGTAGTGGATTGAAACAGTCTCTGTGAAGTCCTTTTGCTAGTCAAAATATATTTGTTAAATTTATTGATATTTACAAAGAAAAATGAAACTTTGAAGAAACTGGCTTACACTCAGTTTTGGAAGCAAACTTCTTCTACAAAGAATAGGTAAGCTTTAGATGTTGAAAATGGAAAGTTTCAATTAGCTTTTCTAGAACCAAAAGTTTCAAAAGATAAAAAAAACTAGAAGATTTTAAAACATCCATATTTTATTTCAACACAAAACAAATCCATTGTTACATGGAATTTGCATCTACAAATAAACACATCATCCCTAGGTGGGTGACTACACCTAGAACAACAGAATGAAAGTAGTTTAACATTTTCTTATAGAAGATAGATGAGATGGAGGAACTTACTTGTTGCCTTTCGCTTCCTAAATCTCTTTTGAATTGCTCCCATCACTCCCACTTGAATTAAATCTTCTCAAAAGGTACTTGCATCAAGAGAAACAGAAACAAGAAACGATCAAAGCATACATGAACTATCAACTATAAAACAATGAAATCAAATATGTTGAAACACATAATGATCATAGATATGAACAATCATATGAGAAAAGGAATAAGCTCTTTATTA
This sequence comes from Pinus taeda, assembly GCA_000404065.3. Taxonomy (NCBI): domain Eukaryota; kingdom Viridiplantae; phylum Streptophyta; class Pinopsida; order Pinales; family Pinaceae; genus Pinus; species Pinus taeda. Next base: position 12,450 of record APFE030395560.1, on the reverse strand, counting down.
ATGTAGAAGGAAGAGTATCACCCAATACAGTTCGATCCTGTGTCACTCCTCCAGCTTTAGTTCAACCCTTGCCACATCAAAAGCACACACTATAGCAGCATAACATTGCTTAACATAAACTCAATCCTCAAACCAACAAAAGTTCCTTACAAAATTCAGATTCTAGCCCCCTGATCACTATGATGAGTGCTCAATTTATAGGAAATGGAGGTGGTTTTGTCATAAATAAGGGTATTGAATGGCTTTCAAATATTGGAATTAGTTTCCATGGAGCAAGGGATGAGAGGATAGGAGGTTAATGAATCCTTAGCCTATCTAATTTCGAGCTGATAGGATGGGATAAGAGATGGGAACCTTCTAGAGTCATCTAGAATGAAGGAATATTCTTAGAACCCTATGGAAATTTTGATCAATCTCACCCAACGCAGGCTAAAGAGGGCCTAAATGAACTACAGTGCAGGCCACAATGGGCCTGCCTACTCTACAGCATATTGTCTCAAGGCTTGGGCTGTGCCGGTGTCCCAGGGAGGCATTTCAGGAAGGCTTCAGACCATGAAACTTTCATAGGAGGAATTCAATGAGTTGACTTCTCTAGGGAATGTAACAAATGAATTAGGGTTTGATGAGCCCTAAAAGTACTGATCTGAATGTTGGGAGTGATGTGCCCAAATGGACCTGTAACAGTTACCCCCTAAAGCATGAAGTCAAAAATGATAATGTCGAGTGATATGCTTTACGATGTGATGGAAAGGAACTGAAGCGGACAGTGACCTACATCGATTACAATACATTTCATCATGATATTTGATTTTTGCATGAATTGCTGAGGGAAGGCATACCCATACTTAGTATATAAAATTTCATTACATTTACATAGATAGTCGTCTATAGATATAGACCCATGATGGGATGACCATCAATGTAAAGCCATCGTACAGATGATTTAGTACTTTCCTGAAATCGTAGCTTGGATGGTTGAAACTAGATATGGGGTTTTCTATCTCGTCCAATCATTTGCTCAAGTACGAGTCTAGCCATGTGAATATGTGATTTGAATTTGAACATAGGAAGACACCATTTGATTACCAGCCAATGATGTAAGTTGTTAACAGACGCGAGAGAGATCATCGATAATGATAGTGATCCTCAAGGTACTGCAGTACATTTTGCATGGTGTGAATAAATGTTTTGATGTCGAACACCATATAAAGTCTTTCAGTTGAAGGCCAGTGATGTCAACCTATCGCTAGAAGTAAGAAACTTTCCATTGATATATGCAAGCCCCAAGGTACTGAAAGGGTGTTACTAAGTCAACTTCTTGGATAATGTGTTGATGTCGACAAGAAGCGACTTGTTGCAGGAGGGCCTTGATGTATCCCACATCAATGACACGAAATGAGTGAAATTATTTTGGATATGGAATTTGACTGATGGCACAAGGTTCAGGAATGGCGATCATGAAAATGAAGTTTTATGAGTATTGCAAAGGATGAGTTTACCAAGTGACTTATCTTGAACATGTCGGCAGCACTGAATGAATTGGAAACATTGACCCAAAACCAAAGTGATCGATGGTGTGATAGACCATAGGTATGATAACCATCAAGCAGATAACCCAACCCAAATAGTCACAGAGATGAAGTGAAAGTGTCATGTTCAAGAGCGACTTGCTACCATAAAGTGATTTACCCCTTTTCCCATTTTCCCCAGTTATTGCTGACCAGTACCTCTTCATTTTTTAACAAGCTTGAGGAGGATAACATATGCTTGTAGTATAATTCCACCCTTCAGGTGAATCCATCGCTATGTGATGTTTTAACGAGCCTAGTGAAGTGAAACTTGATCTTGTCATAATGGACAAGTTTGTCACTATTTGATGTTTTAATGAGTTTAACGACAATGAGAACTCGATCCTTTTCATGTTTAGAGAGTTTGAAAATGAACAAAAAGAAAACTCCACAAATTATTTTTCAGAAGTTTGTCTCTCAAGTCTGAAAAAGCATAAAATAATACAAGAGAGAACCTATTGACCATGTTTGATCAACGTATTCCTTTTTTGTAAGTAATCTATCTCAGTCCGAAAAGGGGTTAAACTTATACTGAGTTGATGTTGTTTCCAGTCCGTTTACGAGCTGAAAAGGACAAGTTCTTGACAATATTTTCATGTTTCAAGACTCTGAAAAGGGCTTAAAGAGGACTCCACATAGAGGAACGAGTGGTGTCTAGGATAGCAACTGGTTCTAGTGATGTTGGAACTTCTCAAAACATGTTGATTTATGTGAAGAGGTTGGCTAATACCACTCATTGCAATTGTTCCTCAAAAAGGGTAAAACAACGAAGTGAAAGCGTATGATCGGCCAAGTAGATAGTGAGGATGGAAGGAGAAAAACCAAGGCTCATCAAACGGAAGAGGCTGATAGAATGGAAATCACGAGGGTTAAAATGGAGATGGGTTCATTTTTACACAATAGTGAACCATAGGCAACAATGCTTGGATTCAGTTTCATGTTTACACAAGCTTGAAATGAGAAACTATGCTTGGATTCAGTTTCATTTTTACACAAGCTTGAAATGAAAAACTATGCTTGGATTCAGTTTACATGCCCCCAGCATGATGACTGGATTCTAGGTGCATGCCCCCAAAGCTTCATTACATTCACCTAAGTAGACTACTTGTGTCTATCAGGTGGATGGAATGAAGGTTCATTTACGAGATCAAGTGAAAGACTCGACTGGGATTTTACGAGATCTACTGAATTACTTGAATTGGAATTTTGCTCCAGGGGACCTTGTTTCATTTTTTAATGAGCTTGACACAAGACGAGGAACTCTGCTAAGATTCCCCGTCTCATTTTTTAGCGAGCTTGACACAAGACAAGGAACTATAATTTGGGACCTATTTCATTTTTTTTAATGAGGTTGACACAGTAAAAGAACTATCCTCATATTCCTTGTTTCATTTTTTAATGAGCTTGACACAAGACAAGGAACTTTGCTCATGGGACCTTGATCACGACCCAAAAGAGGTCATGACTTCCAAGAGGTTCTCATAAGATGGGAGAACAATTCTCTAGAAGGGATACGTAACTAGGAATCCATTAGAGAGATATGGTTCCAATGCCCCCAGTACATAATGCACAACATCACGGAATTGATCGTTAGTTGATGTAGGCATGCAATGGGTTGCCACATAATTGACCCGTGGTAGGGAAGATACCATTGGGACAAAAGGAACATTTAGGGAAGATGGTTGATTGGAAGCCATATTTGGACCGAGAAATGAAAGCTGGTCAACGGTGACAATTTTGCCTTCATGCAGGAAACACATCACTCGAAAGAGTGTTGAAAAAAAGCTCCCATGTCATAAACATAGTCGCACCCAAGAAGTAAATTGTAATCTAAAGGGCCTGGGACTACCATCACATTGAGATAAACAATTTTCCCTCCCAAATTAATAGGCAACTGAGGAAGGATCCCTAATGGTTGACTGGTTCCTCTGTTAAAAGCTAACAGATTCTGGGTAGTAGGCACAAGTGGTGGCGAACTGAGTGCTTGCTAAGCAGTGGAGGAAAGGATACTCATAGATGTACCTTCATCTATAATAGTGAAAAATACAACCATATTATAAACCTATATTATGATCTGGAAAGGCATATAAGAAGGAAGACAACATCCTAACAGTTGATTCCAATCAAAGGAAGTGACCAGACTACTTGGAGGGGGTACTGTAAGAACGAGAGAATTACCCCCTTTAGTTACGAGAATGGGAAGATTTTCCTCCTATCTTGATGGAATAGGAGGGTTTCCTCCAAGCTCATTAGAATCTGAAGAAATGAAAAGAACCTAAGTGGTATCATACTCACTCTCTACGAGAAAGGTGTGATTAACTGAATGCGAAATTAGGTCAACTGTTTCCTCGACCTGTTATTGGTCAGGTATAGAATCATGGGATTCACATTCAGAGAGAGTGGGTTTGACCAATGGTTGATTTGGATCAGTCACTTCATCAACTAGTGAGGGATTAAGGGAGAGTCTCCTTTAAGCATATGGAAGTCACTGCGGAGAAGCAGGATGGTTATCCAACAATTTTTGGGCTTCATCCAGATAGGGAAAAAGGTGAATGGCGTGATTCCCTTCGCATAACCTATAGGGAAACTTAACTTTACCCTTCTTTCCATGAACTTTACTACCACTAGTTAATGGTGTGTCACTAGCATGATCTCCAGAAGTTGATGACAAAGGATGATGTGAACGAGAAGACCATTCTTGTAATATCTTAGGAATACTAGAACAGTTTGAAAGAAGATGGTCTCCCATACAAAGTTTGCAAGGATATCGAAGTTTGTGAGGCTTATCAGATGGTTTCTCATCAGAAGTTGCATTCGAAGCAATGGTTGCTTGGTTGCCCCCCTGCTGAATTTTCTTCTTCTTCTTCCCTTTCTTCTTGGTCTTATCCACCTGGTTACTGGTGTCAATACTTTCATCAGGTGAAGAGGAAGAAGGGGAGGAAGAAACAACTGGCGAAGAAGGTGAAGGGTCAACTTTAGGATCAACTAGAGGTTGATTTTGTCCAGTTGTAGGAATATTCAGTTGCGGGGCCAAGGAGGTTGAGAACAACCATACTAGCAAGCTAATGATAAGTCCCATAAGGGACAATGTAGCCATATAAGGAGCACCAATATTTCCGAAAGGAGGAAAAGGACTAGGTTTCCCATCAAAAGGAATTCCTTGATCGGTGGACTCAGGATTTGTTGCCATATGTTTCAACCTAAGATCAACTAAGGAGTGACGTGGAGGATGTTATCCGTGGTCAATTAATTTATTTTAATAAAAATAAAATAACAAAACAAAAGAGGGATAATCTAGGAAAAAGGATTACCAAGCAATTGTGAACTGCAATACACTGCCTCAGTAAACCAAGGACTTAACATACGTGTAGGCAATCTCCCCGCATGTTGTGTTCGGTGTATCACAGTGTACAAGGCGGCTGATTCGGTTACCTAAGGATGGATAACAACTTAATGTAGTCCTCCCATATATACCTGCAAGTACATGGAGGCCTAATCAGTGTTAGCGCTGTCTAATGTGAAACCGCACAGTGAGAGCATTCCTTTATACTGTTTGTACTATAACACCACCCTATATACCCGAAGGTACATGGACGAGCTACAATATACTTACGTACGTGGAATGAGGTATCACACTCGGAATGTATTGCAGATAATTAATGACAGCTGCTATGTTTTACAACGCCGAAACACGTCTCTAGCCTAGAACCTCTAAATGTTATTCGTTAGGTGACAATGCTCCATTAGGTTAATTGAGATAACTTTTAAGCTGATCTTGATTAAGAGTTTGTCTTTTAGGTTCACCACGTGATGTCTTTGAAATTCCTAGAATGCAACTATAATGAGAAACATTCTTTTCATTTGATTTGGAATAATGAAAACATTAACTACAAGGGATAGAGAAATCATAATGTTTAATGTTTGTTAAGATGAACAAAAGGAAACTAATGCACATACAATCAATCAATCTTTTTGCAAGAAATGAAGACTTAATGACAATTCCTTTTTGAAAGAAATGAAGACTTTTATGACATTGTCTTTTCAGCAAAGATTAATTGACTATAAGCTAACTTTGACAATGAATTGATAATGACAAAGAAATAATTTAAGAAACACTAAACAATCAAGGCCAAAGTAGGGCTAGGAAGAGAAATGCAAGTTGATTTCAGAACCACAAGCACCATTGGTCTTTCAGCAAACAATAAGAAAAGCAACTTTGGAAAAATCAAACCAAAGGTGGGTTTTTTAGCCTAAGAGGGATCATCGCAGGCCAGAGAGGAAGACAGTGCACTACAATGCACTGTCTATAAGGCAAGGGCTGCTCTGTAGCGCACTGTGTCAAGACCAACACTAAGCCCGTGCTAGAGAGTCAATTCAAGAGACATTCAAGCACCATTTTTGACTAAAAACACTTCAAAAAGACTGAAATAAGATCAATAAAGCTAAGCAAAGTCTACTAGGGTGTAATATTATGAGGGTAAGTCACCAAGAATGATAGTCAATCCCCAATATGGTCGCCAATTTGTTACATGGAATTTGCATCTACGGATAAACACATCTTCCCTAAGTGGGTGACTACACCTAGAACAATAGAATGAAAGTATTTTAACCTTTTCTTATAGAAGATAGATGAGATGGAGGAACTTACTTGTTGCCTTTTGCTTCCTAAATCTCTTTTGAATCGCTCCCTTTGCTCCCACTTGAACTAAATCCACTCAAAAGGTACTTGCCTCAAGAGAAACATAAACAAGAAATGATCAAAGAATACACGAACTATCAACTATAAAACAATGGAATTGAATACATTGAAACACATAATGATCACAGATATGAACAATCATATGAGAAAAGGAATAAGCTCTTTATTAATGTAGAAGGAAGAGTATCACCCAATACAGTTCGATCCTGTGCCACTCCTCCAGCTTCGATTCAACCCTGGCCACATCAAAAGCACACACTCTAGCAACATAACATTGCTCAACATAAACTCAATCCTCAAACCAATAGAAGTTCCTTACAAATTTCAGATTCTAGCCCCCTTATCACTATGATGAATGCTCAATTTATAGGAAATAGAGGTGGCTTTGTCATAAATGGGGGTATTGAATGGCTTCCTAATCTTGGAGTTAGTTTCCATGGAGCAAGGGATGAGAGGATAGGAGGTTAATGGATCCTTAGCCTATCCAATTTCGCTCTGATAGGAGGGGATAAGAGATGGGAACCTTCTAGAGTCATCTAGAATGAAAGAATATTCCCAGAACCCAATGCAAATTTCTCTCAATCTAACCCAGCACAAGCTAAAGAGGGCCTAAGTGCACTGCAGTGTAGACCACAGTGGGCTTGTCTGCTCTTCAGCGCACTGTCTCAAGGATTGGGTTGCGCTGGTGTCCCAAGGAGGCATTTTAGGAAGGCTTCAGGGCATGAAACTTTCATAGAAGGAGGCATTCAATGAGTTGACTTCTCTAGGACATGTAACAATTGAATTAGGGTTTGATGAGCCCTAAAAGTATTGATCTGAATGTCAGGAGTGATGTGCCCAAATGGACCTGTAACATCCATCCAATTGATAAAATAGATTTTCATAGGCAGACGTGAGAGAAGATTTATTCTACTTTAACTAATTATGCAGTTAACTTTTCAAAGTTGTTGAATTCACTGAATAATACTATAACTAATTTAAATATGGAAGGAATGTCTTCTCTTACTCAAGACACTAGGATAAAATCATTGGATGATTTAGTTATCAAGATGGGACTAGATCCTCATGATATTAATGTCGTTAAATAAATTATAAAAAAAAATGCAAACGTTCAATCTCTACGCAAGAGATTGAGGATGCTAACAATTGAATATCCACAAACTCAAGAAGTTGGAGAACTAGAGAAGGAAAAATAAATACTATTGTCAATGGTGATTGAGTAGAATTTGTGGATAAAAGCATTATCATATCATAGTTTGAAGAAGGAAGAAATTGGTAAATTAAAGAAAGAAATAGCAAGAGATGAACAAAGAAAAATTAGCTCAGACAATGCATTAGTTTCAAAAATGAAGAAGAGTTTCATATTACAGAATGAGCTTAAACAATATGTAAGTCAAGCCAACAATGCACAATGTATAATTCAAGCTAGGGAAGTAATCTAGGTGGAAATAATTTATCTGGTGTCTTGTATTTGGAAATAAATTCAGATTATAGTCGAGCAAGAATAAATATTGCATAGAGCAAATGTGATGATGGATAAGATAAAAAATTAACTTGGAAATAAGCCCAACATAGGCAATAATATTATCAAGATTTTGAATTCAAAAACAAAAGAAGAACTAGAAGACATTGATTTTGTTGACAAGAATAATATAATCATATGAATTAGAAGGGTTTTAACCAAGAAGAATTTGATGTTAAAATTAAAAGAGAGATGTGATTATATGTAAGTCCAGATTGACAGGTTCAACAAGAAATTTTTGCTCTAGGAATAGATTTTCCTTCCTTTAGAAATGCACATGGAAAAATGGTTACCAAAGATAAATATTAGATATTATTAAACAGGGTTGCCCTAGATACATCAAAATTCACTAGATTAAAAGGAGCTTTGAGTGGTCAAGATCTCATTGGAAAATTAGTTGATGATTTTTTCATATGTTATGATATCACGTATTTATTTTTAGTTAAACCAACCTTTCAAGATATAATGATATAGATGAAGCTTAAATAAAAATGGTTGTGTTAACTTATGTATGGGAAAAATAATGGGAACAATTTGTTGATCTGCTATCTTAATCTTCCAAGAGAAAGGAATTTTTTCAAAGGCAACAAATATTTTAGTAGAAAATCAGGGAGGATCCAGTTTTGGAGGAGCTAAATCAGAATAGATTTAGACATTTTGAAACTGAATAGATATATTTGTATTTTGGTCGAATTGATGATTTTTGTAAAGACGGTACATGTATCATTTTGATAGGTTTTGAAATGATTTATTGGTGGACCAAATATATTGATACTTTGTAATATATAAAAAAAATTGGAAGTTATTCAAAGGGTACTGGCTCAGTTTATAATAGTACTTATTTCATATGCTAACTTTTTTTCCATATATATTTGTTGTCAAAGTTACATTCAATATAACCTGTTTTTTTCAATACTCTGCATCATTTGGTTTTTGCCTTTCTATACAATTTCGTTTTTTATTAAAGTTAATCTGTAGGACTTTCATTCATTAAAAAAAAATGTAGAATTTGTTACTTTATTAAAGTTAATCTGTAGGACTTTCATTCATTAAAAAAAATGTAGAATTTGTTAAGATAATTACATTATAAAGAAACAATTTTCTCAAATGAATAGTAGTGAGCAACTTTTGATTTTTTTATTTGTTAACCTTTGTTTTTATTTATTTCTTATTGACTTATATTTACTAAATTGTTAAGAGGCAGTGGCTTACATGTGATATGGGGAAGTTTTCTCTAAGTCTTTTTATTTAACGTATTTTGTTTTTTATTTTTAACGTAGCTACTGTGTACTTAGATGGTCATGAATGTTTGCACAGTAATGCTTCTAACTTTTGACTTTTTGTCTTCGTTTTATATTTTTCTTGTTTATGTCACAAAAACTATAGTGCCTTGAGGCTCCTTAAAAAGGAAATAGGTATATAATATTAATTTTTAAAAAAGTATGGGTTAAAAAATTGATTTCGTAGGATTATTTTAATTGTGAATTTCTAAATTTAAATAGTGGGTTGTAATTGTGAATTTCTAAATTTAAATAGTGAGTTGCAGTAAAGGTACAAGTTGAATGATTGTGAAAATGGTTTTTCTGCACATTATCACAAGTAGAAATGCAATGTAATCAATTAGTCATGCAGTGTCCCACTATATTGTAGTGTTTGTTGTGTGTTTCATTTTCCTTATCTTATGCCGGTTTTATTGTTCAAGACTTATAAGATGCTTGGAGGTCTAAAACCTTCCTCATTTTGAAGCATTTGAGGGTATCATTTCACATTTGCGAAACATTTAATGTTATATTACTATTATTTTTTGTATAATTTTTTATGAATATTAATTCATAGTAATTATTTTTATCAAGTGGACAAATCTCATTTTTAATTGAGAAATAAATGTGTTATTAGTCATGTACACTACACGCAACGTTTTAGGCAAAAAAAAAAAAAAAAA